>JACEII010000174.1:15039-66205 GCA_014332785.1 Antheraea mylitta
TCGGCCTGATAGTGGGCGACCAATTCCCATGGGCAAGAACTCGATAGTAGGCACGCTGCTTCATATGCGACAGTGCGATAGCCCCGGATTACCCTTATTGCCATCATCCTATGCAAACGTCGAAGTACGGCACGATTGATAGTCGATAGAGATGCATGCCATAGAGGCGCCCCGTACAGTGCTATTGATCTTATCACATTCATGTACAAGCTGCGACAAGCAGAACCAGCACCACCGAGATTCGGCAACATTGTTGACAATGCGAATGCTGTTCGCATGGCCTTAGGCGCCATCTAAAGGAAGTGTTCACGGAACGACCACCTGCTGTCTAATACAAGGCCCAGATATTTAATCGTGGGTGCAACTTCAACAAGTACCCCCTCAATTACTAAGTGGGTACCAGGCGGAGGTGCTCGGCGAGCGCCATGAAAGCATATTGCTTGGGTTTTCCCTAGAGCGACCCTTAGTCCTAACCGCCTTATTCTGACTATCACTTGTTCCACGCTAGCCGTAGCTAAATGGACGGCGTCTCCAATAGAGTCTCCTCTTGCAGTCACCAGCGTGTCATCCGCGTAACACGTCATTGCCGCACCAGGAAGAAGAGCACCCCGCAAAACCCAATCATATCCTACGTTCCATAGAAGCGGTCCAAGGATCGACCCCTGTGGGACGCCACATGTTATTTCTTTCTGGTAGGTGTTCTTGTCCTGCCCAGTCCAGGTTATGAATCTGCCTTCTAGGTAGGATCCAACAATATCGCATAGATACGAAGGGACCCTAAAATAACTCAAGGCCTGTTTGATGCACTCCCAGGGCAAAGTGTTAAAGGCGTTAGCGATATCCAATGATATCGCCAGTAACACTCCCCCCCGGGATGTCGCTTCGTCCGAGAGGCCTTTGATCCGCAAAACGGCGTCGATCGTAGACCGCTCCTCACGAAAGCCAAACTGCGTGTCGGTAAAACCAGGACTACCGCGAGTAAAGTGTTCAAGAAGGCGTCTAGAAATAATTCTTTCGAAGAGCTTACTAACTTCGTTCAAAAGAACTATAGGTCGATATGCAGTAGTAGACTCCGCTGGTCGGCTCTGTTTCTTCAGAAGGGCTAGGTATCCGACCTTCCATAAGGCAGGGAAAGTTCCTGTACTGAGACAGGCGCTGAAAAGCCGTCTGAGTCTTTCTCCTAGATATTCTAAGGCAAGGACCCAAACGCGGCCCGGAATTCCATCCGGCCCAGGAGCCGTGTTCTTTGCCCGTAGCCGTTTTATTGCTGCTTCCAGCTCCACCTGGGTGACTTCCGGTACCTCGCTCTGATCATCTCGTTGAATTGAGATAGGCGAGACAGTAAATGGCGGTATATGTTCAGACCCAGATGGGAACAGGGCAGTAAGTATCGTCTCCAATAACTCTGGCTCAAGGCATTGTGTTACTGGAGGAGCCCGAAGACGGAGGGTTGCCATCACTGTTCTATAAGGGCGCCCCCACGGGTTGCGATCCAGGGTCTCAAATAGTTCGGCCCTAGCTCTGTCTTTGGCTTTCTTGATAGCAGTCTGTAGCGTCTTCTTAGCCTCTTTGTATTCCGTGTGTAGCTGCATCTCCGTAGAAGCGACTCTGCCTTGCCGTAATCTGCGATGTCTGGCCAGTCGGCGCCTCGCAGCCACACATGTAGTCCTTAAGCGGGCGATTTCTTGCGACCACCAGTAAACATGTTGTTTAGGTGGGCTCACTCGCATTCGGGGCATAGCAGCGTCAGCGATGCTGTTCATTGTGTTGAAGTCTAGGAGTTAAACAAACTTTAATTGACGTCGTAACTAAGGAGTGAAAGAGTATTGACTTAATTGATAACGTGATCACCGCGACGATAATCGTAGGTTCGAATCCTAGCAACTGAGTCGGAACTTCCAATGATGGAAATGATCTTGATGAAACTATAACACGGTGGTAAGGCTTTCTCTAAGTCTCAAATTGAAAATCTGTTGTCCGACAGCTGTTAATGTGTTCCGGCAACAGCACTTAAGAGCCAGTCTTCTCTAGACTCAGCCCGTGTTATTACAAAAAAGTTAAATACTTGATTTAAAAAAGGTTTCTTACGAAGTTCACCGCGCTCGTCCGAAATAAGGTCGCGATATCCTTTTTTCGCAAGTGTAACCTAACCTAACCAAAGCGAGACAAAAGAGCAAGACGGCGACCATTGACCGAGAGATCTTTTAAAAGCAAGCGTTCAAAACGTGTTTAACTTTTTTGTAATAACACCGAGCATGTTTACTATCTTAGAGAAAATCTTCAATTAGCGTCAAATAAGATTGTGGGAAAACACAAAACCAATAAATAATGAAAAAGAAAAAAGTTGTGTGTGTGCACCTATGTAACAAGTGTTAGCTACCCACTTCCGGTACTGCTCGTCATTCAAGACTCGTGATACTAACGCTACATATTAGAGGTAGGCATTGATACTAGCGCCAAGCGACAACATATAAGAGAGACACATTAACACTAACGCCATTTTATTAAAGATACATAAATGAGAATTATTATAATTATATAGATTTCAATAAGTCCTTTCAATAGGAATTGATATTGTTCATTTATTACTTGCACAACATTAGTTTTATGATAATAATAGTAATTGCTTTGACTTCAATAGTTTGACCTGTAAAGGGCTAGATGTCTCTACTCTACACACATACACATATTTCAGATACATAAATAACAATGATATAACAATGATTTTATATAGAATTGAGGTCCGTAAATAATATTAATTTGTTCATTAATTATTATCTTTGTGTTACTTAAAACATATAGCAGAATTATAAGAAAATGGTAATTGCTTTGAGTTATATAGTTCGTCTTATAAATTATATAGTTCGGCCTATAAAAGGCAAGATGTCGGTGTTATCACGCATTCTTTTGTAAAAAGTATTGTAAGCCGTAACTCTGGGCAAATAAAGATTGGAAGTAATTACTTAGTATTTATTGGCATCCTGACTGCATCGACTATGTCGTATATAACCTGATAACACAAGATAAAATTTTTTATCTTTCGCCTTATTCTACGTTCGTAGAAAAAACGACAGTAACAATAGAAAAAAGCTATGTATTACATTGAAAGTTTTAATACAACGAAACAAAATATTAACTATAGCTTACCTCAGGGTTTCTATAATGGTGGAGGGCGCCCGTATCAGGGTGGGGGCCCAAATGAAGTACTTAGGCCTCACATTGGACGGGCGCTGGCGGTTTGAGCCCCATTTTGCGGGGCTCGGGCCGCGAATAGCTAGGGCAGCGGCGGCACTCTGCCGGTTGCTCCCCAATATTGGGGGGCCGGATGCCGTCGACTCTTCATGGGACTCGTGCGGGCAATGGCCGCCTACGGGTTACCGGTCTGGGCAGTCGCCCTCGGTACCGGCAACGTGCGCGTGCTGCGTAATGTGCAGTGCACGGTGGCACTGAGGGCGATCCGGGCATACCGCACGGTGTCTTCTGTGGCGGCCTTCACGCTCGCCGGCTCCCTTCCCTGGGAGCTGGAGGCAGGAGTTCTCGCCGCCGTGTATGAATTTACGGCGACGAGGAAATGCAGTGGGGAGCCTCCGGCTCCCAGGGAGATAGAGGTTAAAAGGCGGGAGGTACGGGAGGGGGCGATAGAGAGGTGGTTGCAGGACCTGGCGGACGCGCGCTTCGGGACGTACACCGTTGACGCCGTCCGCCCGGTCCTGCGAGAATGGATAGGGAGGAGTTGGGGCTCCCTAACGTTCAGGCTGGTGCAGGTACTGACCGGGCACGGTTGTTTCGGGTGGTACCTGCACCGGATCGCTCGCAGGGAGCCGATCGCCGCCTGTCACGAGTGCGACGCTGAGAAAAACACCGCGCAGCACACGCTTTCTGAGTGTGTTGCGTGGGAGGGACAGCACCGCACTCTGGCGGCGGCGGTAAGGGGGAATTCGTCGCTGCCGAGTGTGGTTTCGGCCATGCTCGGCAGCGAACAGGCGTGGCGAGCAGTGGCCTCCTTTTGTGAGAAGGTCATCTCGCAAAAGGAGGCGGCGGAGAGGGCCCGCGAGGTAGATCCTCTAAGTGGCCGTCTCCGCCAACAGAGGACCGGCAGGAGGAGGCGGCGTTTTGCCCAACTCCTCCTGCCACCGTAGCCGGACCTGAGGGGATGCAGCCGGGTGGCTCTTCCCTTCATTGCACAGGTCCGGCGGACGAGGGGAGGCAGCTGGTGTATACCCAGTCTGCCTCTCTATAGGTAGGAGCCCGGTGGCTATCTTCCGCCGGGCGGACCGTTGGGGCGGCTCTATAAAACTGATTAGCTAGAACGATCCCTTGCCGCCCCAACAACAATACGGTCTGACGGTACACCGTTGGGTTTTAGTCCGTGCGAGTCGGACATAACCCTTCCTCTCCCCCGGGAGGGTGGGTATCCATAAGGGATTTCCCCACATTATAAAAAAAAGGGTTTCTTTTATATCATAGGAAGTAAATGGACACGTGGGTCACCTGATCTTAAGTGACAGCCATAAACACAAGAAACACCAGAGGAGTCGCAACTGCGTTGCCATCCTGGAAGGGGAGAGGGAGGGAGGAGTGTGGGTTGCAGGGAGGGAGAGGAGGTAGGTTTCCGGCTCTCTCACTGACCGATCTAAACGCAACAATGCAAGCATTGTTACTTCACGTCGGTGTTCTATGAGGATGTCGGTTTTTCGTGACGGTGTGTGCGCGCATCGTAAAATTTACTCTCGTAATTTTTTCCTTACGCGCCAAAAGAAGTATAACTTCAAAAAATATACACAACCAGACAGCTTGCAACGGTGCAGCCCAAGGCGCGCTTGCAACACTATATGACTTTCTTTGTGCGAATCCGTACCGCCGCTTTCAAATGGTCCTGTTTTTGGGGTTCAACAATAAAGCATAGTAAACCGCGAGAAGTCGTAGCTCAGCTCATAGGGACCAAGTTACGCTTTGCATTTGTATTATCCAAATATATAAAACTCAACTTTCATGATTAATAACCTCAGCGTTTTAAATTGACGCAATCGCAACAACTTAAAATATCCGCAGATTTATGATTAGAGACACTATTCAGACTGTTTTTCAGAACTTTATTTTATATATCCTGGATTGAGGACAGCTCTAAAGTAATATTCTGAATTTTTAAAATAATCCCGTTAAAGTGCACATGTTTTAAAATTCACACGTCACCAGTACCTTAAACATTTACGAAATTAGTATGTCCTGCTGTTTCTAACCTACTAATCATGTTTTTCATTTTTTTTTTTCGAAATGTCTACGCTATTGACCCAGCAAGGTCTTAACAGCTTCACCGGACTACTAAGGCGAGCGCTTAAGGCACTCAGCCGATTTTATTTTGGCAACCAGCTCAAGGGTGCACGGCACACCTCGGCTTGGTTGTTGCCTGCTGCATGCAAAATCGCGACCTATCTTAGCTAACCTAGCTAACTATTCATATATGTATGAGTTGTTGAAACGTATATGTGTACCAAGCATACACGCCTCAACACTCCTCCATATATTTATCATCGGAAAATCGTCATGTTTTTCATTATTTGTAAATGTCAACTACAGTATATATAGGGAATCCGCTAAATAATAGATAACCTTGTAATGGTTTTCAACAGAACTTTTGCACGTTCAGAAGAAATGCAAAACAAAATATATCCTAGATAGTACCTAGGATATGACTTTTTTTTTAATATTACATAGTTTTGCCTTATTTTATATGCTTGTACACAGCAACCACAAATGACTATGGTTTTCCAATTCCAGTAGTTTTTTCTTGTATTATTATTATACGATAAATATGCCTATAGATAAACAATGACTAGTTTGGCTACTAGCTACAGCGATATGTAAAAAAAAAACTTGAATTAATTTAACGTTGAAAAATTTGCAAAAAAATTTTTTTACAAAGATTAAGCATCTTGGGTATAAACATGTATGTATGTACAATTTAAGTTGTTATAAATTATATATTTTTTTTACTAACCAACGGGAAAGAATCACATCCTGAGTTGATAAATTAAAACAATATATTTTAATTAGGTACTTTTCTGTGGATTCACAATAGATTGCAAAACTATAACCGTATATTTAACGTTTTATATTGTACTAACTGTGCCCTCGGCTTCGCTTTCTCTTTATGTAATTGTTTGTTACTATAATTATTTATTGTTAAATACCATCTCCTATATTAAATGCTTCAGTTAAATGTTCTCCACGTACATTCTAATTTTTATAGCGATCAGTTGGACCGCCCATAAGATGAAGAATTAAAGCGCCACTACATAAGTTATAGCCTAAACGCAGAAACATTCTTTGTACAAATATTCTTAGTACATAGTTTTGAATGTCTGCTTGAAAAAAGTCCCAAGTTTGATTACAAGACGGCATTTAATTTTCTTTTCATATCAAAGGAGGTGAATGACACGACTAATATTTGTTATTTCATCATAACATGCTGATGCAATAATCAACGGAAAAAAGAAGCGACGTGTATCAAATTTCGGCCTTCTTTCTCTCTGAACATAAATGAATGTATTCATGTGAAAAAAAAAAACTAAATAGAAACGCACATACTAATTTGTATGCGAATCGATGGAATATTTCATAATTTGATGAATTTCAACGCTAATCGATGCTTTCTCCGAAGAAGAATAACAGAAATGCAATACATGCCAAATAAAGTTATTATATTCGTATTTCATATTACGAGAATGTATTTTAGGCATAAAATGTAACTAAAATTAAGCTAAAGTTGATCTGCGTATGCTTTAATAATTATTTATCAGAGGAAAAACCAATATATATTGTGAATAAACATACATACATAAATTTAGTAACTGTGATTACTTTCTGGGAAGTTCTATCCTGAACTGAGTCATATTATTATTAGGCCTCGCTAGCGATAATTTTTTAAATTAATAAAAAAATAATTAACATTAACCTTAGCCATTTTTACTTCGTGTTAGTTAACTATTGAATTTAAATTTTTAATTACTCTTAATAAAAAAATCATTAATTGCCATCTGGGTTAAAAGATTATTAATGGTGTTTTTTATCATACGGAACCTAACAATTCACGATAGCGTTTAATCGTTCCAGACAAACACAGCACAAGCTACGTAACATATATACATAACATTATATCGAAACGCGATTCAAGTTTTGCTTACAGCTTGCCGTTTGCTTAGTCTGTGCCCGACATGCGGACGCGACTGTGCCTTTGCCTCGCAAAAAAGAAAGTTTTTTGTTCTCATCTGTTTCATGAGAGACAATCTGTTAAATATAGATTATAAATATTTTTGAAAGTGCTGTGTGAACTGTCAAAATTGTATTTTTAGTGTTAGTGAAAATAATGTAGGAAGTAAGTTGATCTTCTTTAATAATTTTTGAGTAATATTTAATTATATCTCGTTTAATATGTAGCAAACAGAATATATGTATATGATTTATTTGTAAGTATTCATATAATTGTGATTTTTCCTTCTTTCTATTTTGAAAACCGTTTTTTTTTTTTAAGATTGTAACTGTCATTATCACGTGGGTAATATTAGTAGAAAGTGTCTAATGATGACTTAAATCTGCCTTCAAGATGGTGGCTCCCATGTCGAGTTTTTGCTATATCTTATAATTCACGCTCCGTGATATTATTTCTCGTATACAATACTTCTGCACGACAACCGAAGTGTATAATGTAATTTGCCACCAATATTCCTTAGATATAATATCAAATAACTCAAGTTTATAAATAAATAAAAAAAACTACTTAATGACATAAAAATATTTCGCCAATAAATTGAACATTATTCTTATCTGCGTTAAACAAATTATCATAATATATATGTAGATGAAATTGAATAAAAAAACATATTTAAGTAAGACAACATGAAAATCTCCCACTAAAATAATTATTGGATCGATACAAAGAATTAATTTGCATTTAATTTTAATAATTATAATACTAAAGTGTTTAATTTTGAACGCGTCATTTGAACAGAAAATTAATGGGTCGGCTCCTCCGGGGTAGTACCACCTCTCTCACATATAACCGACGTGAAATAACAGTGCTTGCATTGTTGTGTTTCGTTCGGTCAGTGAGAGAGCCGGAGGCCCACGTCCCTTCCTCTTTCCTTCTTTCCCTTTCCTTCCCCTCCCCCTTCTCCCATATACAGGCTGGCAACGCACTTGCGACGTCCCTGATGTCGGTAGTGTCTATGGACGGCGGTGATCACTTAACATCACGTGACCCACCAGTTCGTTTGTCTCCTTTGAAAAAAAAAAAAATAATAATAATACATATATATTATAGTACAGAGAAGCCGAAATATTTGTAATGTGATGCCGTAACAAACATATTTTTATGCATTATAAATGGTAAACGCTCGTTAAACTTTACGAAATAGATGAAATTAATGTAGTACGGAATCGTACATTCTAAAAAAATTGATAAAGAAGTCGATGCTATATATTTATCTCTAAAGGATAATCCACAGTAACCAGTGTAATCTTTAACTAAAATAAGGATGTGTTATTTACCAAGCTATTTTATACAAAACTGTATTATTCCGTATCCATAATACATTAATAATACATACATTAATTAATAAATACATTACATACGTTGTACATGTCATGTAGATCAAAATTGCCCTTAACAGTATTTCAATAAATTGGATATTCACATTACACCCTTACGAAGCAAGGGCGGGTCGCTAGTAAGTAATAAAATACAATTCAATGAATTTGAGAAATGTCTGTCTGTCCATTTGAAATTTAATTTAACTGTTACAATAAAACCTCACCGAGAAAATTATAAAACAAGTTTTGGTTTCATTAAAATCGTTTCACTCTATCAAAAGTTATTGTAATTTTAATGACGACGCGACGTAAGTACTAGAGAAAATTAAATAAGTAAATGGACTTAATACATTGAAATGATTGTATTAGTCACTGTTTTACATTAGGTTTTACTCGGACGGAGTCACGGGCACAGCTAGTTACAAATTAAAAATTACAAGTACAAATCCAATTCATTCTCTTATCGGGCAGTGTGTACGCCCGTTTGGAATAATCGTTTTTTTTATGTGACATTCAATTGTTTTACACGTTATACGCAGCGATAAGTATGTATTGTTGGAACACATTTTTATTCAGTAATAAAAATTCTATAGCTTATTTATTATTTTTATGTATAATTGGTATACTTATCTATTGGTAAATTATTACCGGTAGTCCGTTGAAGCTGTTTAAGACCTTGCTATGTTAATAGCGTAGTCAGTTCGAGAGAACAAACATAAAAAAAAAAATAAAAAAAAAATACAGTCGAATTGATAACCTCCTACTTTTTTTGAAGTCGGTTAAAAAAGTAAATTATTATTATTTTCTCTATATTAATGTATATGATAATTCGTAAATAGATTTATTAAGTTAAGGGGTGTCGCGTAACATCTTAAGACTTGAGACACCCAAGTCAACCTCATCTGCACGTGGTTCACCCTGCTGAATAACGAACGAGGCAATGGCAAAAGCGGGATGGTAGGGTTTTACAGCCTCACTCGCTCGCAACTACCATGTACTCGCTCCTGCGCGTCGCGTTTCGGGATCAGCCTGTACATATCTAGTACCGGGTGACTTTTGTCATTATGGCCGGCATGACAGCGGCGACCGGCGATGGATTATCTGTCTCTCGGTGGTTGCCGATGTTTTTGGATTGCACTATGCTTAACATCAGGCGTAGTGCAGTCACTACGTCGTGCTTCAATAAAAAAAAAATACATCAGAAATGTATTTCTAGAAACTATTTTTCGAGATTCTATTACACAACTAGCTTCTGCCGACAACTTCGTCTGCGTGGAGTAGTTACTTTGGGCTAATGCTAAAACGCAACAGAAGCTCTCAAAACGAAAAAAAAAGCGATTTTGGTTTTAGAGTGATGATATTATAGCCTTGCTCAATAAATGAGCTATTTAACACTGACATAATTTTCCAAATCGGATTCAGTATATATTAAAATATCGTGATAGTTTCTTTAGAAACAAAGCAAGTGTCAAAAAATAAAACAAAAACTTAGTTGCGATATCTATCTAGAAGCTTTTGAGTAATGTGCTCACGTTTTTGAGTGGTATGATCACGCTTTTGAGTGATGTGCTCACACTTTTGAGTGATACGCTCATGCTTTTGATTGACGTGCTCATACTTCTGAAAGAGCGAACCGTTTATAATGAAAGAAAGACTAGATTACCGGTGGATATGCTTTTCTGCGTTAAACCTTTATGAAGATCCAAAAGCAGATGAAACGCAGAAGCTACCATCGAGAAATCAATTACAAAACCGGTCGCCTTGTAACGCCGTTATGTACCTATCCTAAAGGACAAAATCTGATCGGACAGCTCTACAGTATATATCACATAGTATATCACGGTATAAACAGTTGCATACACTTACCGAGGTAACTTCTCACATGAAGTGTCTTAATAAGCTTAGTCACGTCTGCAGTACTCATGGTAAAGCTGCACTTGTGAGCTGCTCCCGTTTGAAGTGGTATGTATCTTGAGCAATATTATCCTGGGGACTTCACTGTGGAATTCTTCAAGGGGAGAGTGAATAGGTTATCAAAGGGACGGAAACACGCATATGACACCTCTGGTGTTGAAAGCGTCCATAAGGTGCGGTGACAGTTTAACATTAGGATGCCTGCATGCTTTTAAGTGAGACTGTTGTCATACACTAAAGCCGTAGTTTTTTTTCTCGCGGGAGAATCTCTTATTGACTAAAACCTCTGCACTCTACTGCCTAAATTCGTCTGCAGAACTTCGACTTGACGCGGCAGGTGTTGACCCCTCCACAAGGCTCCGACTTATTGTATTAAGGCTATCCTATCCAAACTTATACTGTTAATTCGAAAATGAGTTTCTGTGTATGTTAGGCTTTCACGTCTTAACTATACAACCGACTAGTATGATTTTTTTCCATACACGTAGTCATCGATACAGTAAACAACATTGGATACTTTTTATAAAGAAAAATACTGTATCCGAAGTATTGATCAAGTCTAAATTAATGCATATCTAGTCGCAATTTTTATGAAGGTGGTTGAAAGTTTTTACTCCTTCAAACAAATATTACTTAACGAATTTTGATGACAATTTACAATTATATACCTTATAAATCAAAATAACTACTTAGACATAAGATATGATTATTAAGATACTTGTTAGATATTAAAATTATCAATCAAATTGTCGCTGTACAGCGTCATAGGTACGCAAGCGGCGAGACGGGAGGGCCGAACGGACTGTATGTATCAGATACACATGGGATAAAAAATCTAAAGATGTGTCGTGCGTTATGCGTTAAGATTTCATATTTACAAGATTTAAAGATTGAAATCATTTATATTGGTTCTTTATCTAAATATAATACTCGTAAATATACTGCTTCAACAAGTTGTGCTTTCATATTGTAAGATCTGTCGGACACTACGAACCTCATGTAAGTTCATGTTCTTTTCTTCTTACTCCCCACCTCCGCGCGCATACCTAAGGCGCGGTACAGCTATTACATTCAGGCTATACCTATTACACAAGATATGATTTATTCTTGTTAAATATTTGACTTATTAATCAAATTCATTACCACAGCATACGCTGTAAAAACTGTTAGCAGTTACATGAAGATAATTTATTGTGTCATAATTTATATATAAATAAACACAGATGCAATTGCGGGTTGCAATAGTAATAAAATGAAAACATATCAGGTCGCATAAATGAAATAAAAAGTGTGTATGTGCTTATGACGACACGAAAGAAGTGAAAACATATTTATAAATAATTACAACAAAAAGCTAACGTCTTGCGGCATTCCCACTCGGTCACCCATCAAAGAACTGCCGCGCCCGACGTTGCTAAACTTCGGTGATCGCACGAGAACTGTTTTCAACTCTCTATCCGACACAGTGTTTACCGCCATGACTTTTCGTCACACAGAAAAATTGCGGATCAGAATTCCAAAGTCTATAAGTAGTTTGACTTCAAAAATTTTATAAACATAAAATATATTAATAAACGTAATTAAGCTATTAATAAACTGAACATTATAATAATAAATAATAAAAAATCAGAAAACATAATTCAGAATGAGATTACTAAATCTTTTTGCTACCTAAACTCGACTAAGAGGTGCCTTAGTATAAGGTTATTACATATCACCTTGTAAAAAAGCCAATTGGGTGTAATATTCCTTATAACATATCGGTAATCTTATAACACTAATTTCTTATACGTTCAAATTATTAGTTGTATTTTCATTACTTAATTATGATTATCGCAAACAAGTTTTTTGGTTTTTTTTTTCGAACTGACTACGCTATTGACCTAGCAAGGTCTTAACAGCTTCACCGGACTACTAAGGCGACCGCTTAAGGCACTCAGCCGAGTTTTTTGGAGTGTGTCATTTTTCACATTCGAAGCATTTAGATTTTTTGTCCTGCATCGGCAATATTAGTAAACTATAGGTACTTCAAGAATCGTGATTATTTGTCTTATGTCTTATTTGCACTTTTTTGAATTCTACCATTTTCAAAAATAATTGTTTCATATTTTAAATAATAGATACTAAAACAATTTTGTTATTTGTTTTTTTTTTCTCGAATTTAGAAACAATTCCTAGTTATTAAAGATAAAACTACCATTATCAGATTTCGGATTCTTTCTGTATCCTAACAAAATGGTGGTCAATATATTTTTTTAAACATTACCGAGCTTTTGAGATATCTCAAAGTTTCCGTCTCATTATATTATGTTATTCTCAACCCTATTCACTTGGACATTTTCTTGGATTTTTTATTTGATTAGATTGGATATCTTCTTCCTCTTCTTGTTTTGGCTCCGCAGAAGCATTTGCCATTGTCAATGTTTGTTTCAATTGAGATTACAATATATTTTACACAATAAGTGTCATGTGATTATTTCATTGTTCCAACAAGTTGGTAGCTCCCTTGTTAGAACTTTCCAGGGTGTTTTGATGGCATGTCTGAATTCATGGTCTGTGGTATTATTTTCCATTAACTTCACTTATGCACAATAACCAAACTGTATTACGTAAAACATCAACAATTTACAAAAAATAGAATCAAATAACACAAGATTATGAATAAAATATAAAATCTACTACATAACAGACTAAAATCCCGCTAAAAAGTCCCTACAGATACCCTCAAACACTCATTTTATAAAAAAAATAAATTTAAATTGACTACACACCTAAATGGGTTAATAACAACTTATAGTAACCGCAAGGTGTTGAGGTTTTATAACACGGATTCTCGTGTTTACAGTTTTTAAAAAATAAGTGTTGTTGCCATAGAAGTATAAAACCGCTTACACTAGACTGCTCGTAGCTTTACGCTAGGTAGCTTACGCTATGACTGTTGACATCATTATAATATTCTGAATATGTCACAGAATTTTAAAGCAAACTCATCTAAAAATATGTTGCCAAGGTTTTAGTACACATTTGGTTATAAAACTCTCTTAATATGTGTACTAGATTCAGATTTTATTATTTTAATTACACATAATATATTTTCAAAGTTAGATAGTTGTTCAAGCGAGGCCTCATTTAAATATAACGGCATTTGCATTTTATCACAATACATTTTTGGCGTGTTACGTTATGGTAGATTGGAAGCCCACTAGAATACATAACAAACATTTGATAGTTTTGTCACATCACTAAACACTCTTTTTTTTAATTTTTGGCGGGATCTTACTTTATCATGTACTGGATTTTATATTTTATTCATAATCTTATGTTATTTGGCTTTATATTATGCAATATTGGCGGTGTTTTACGTAATATAGTTTGATTATTGTGCACAAGTAAAGTGGATAGGAAATAATACCACGGAGCAAGAATTCTGAGATGCCACAAAAATTCCCTAGAAATATCTAAAACGGCGGCCACCGTCTTGTAAGTTTATCGAAATTATCGCAAGAAACTTATAGTATCATTACCTACTAGACAATGGGAGTAATAATAAAGAAGATTGGTTGCCCAAAAAAAACTATTTCGTTAGGTATTTCGGAGTAACCTATAGATAAATTGTAATCTTGTAACAAAGAACAATATTTGTTTTACAAAGCAACAAAAACTGTAACTTAGATTAGGCATGCTATGTATGTATGTACATATAATTGACGTTGTAGTATTGTGTAAAAAAATTGCTTATAATTCTAATACCATCGAAACTTGGTTACCTTGATCAGTGGATGTGACTACAATAATTCTTACTAAATGCTTAGCTTACGTCAACTACAAAAATATTATCTTGTTGGTTTTTCAACAATGCTGTTTAAACATTATCGGTGCTATTACAAAAAAGTTAATTACGTATTGAATACTCGCTTTAAAAAGATTTCCTATTTAATGCACCGCGCTCTGTCGAGGCAAATTCGCGTAGCAGTTAAACATGAGCCTACTACTATGGCCAACTCGTTCGTAAAACATTTTAAAATGAAGTCTCCTCTTGGTTTACCATTCCAGGTGATTGATATTAAGGATTTTCGGACAGAATTAAACTTGAGGTTCTCAATAAAACAGATCTCAGCAAAATAGATAGATTAGGGATAAATCGCCGGAACATGACTAAGTACTTCAGTCTCGAGAACTTGCAGTATAAAGAAATTCACTTGCCTAGGGTGTTGACAATGTTTCACTCGCTCTGCCTGAGTCATACTCATCTGCCAAGTAATCTAATGAAAACGGTAGTTATGCCTGTTGTAAAACACAAGACTGAGAATACATCAGATCTTTCGAACTACAAGCCCATATCTCTTGCTACTTTCATTGATAAGGTGCCGGATGGTTTGCTTGACAGGCACATGGTGACCCGCATCCGATTACATGATGCGCAGTTTAAGTTCAGACCGGGTCACTTCATCGAAAGTACCATATTGGTTCTCAAGGATACTGTTCAGTATTAAACGTCTAGAAAATCACCCGTTATAGCATGTTTCCTAGACCTTTCTAAAGTGCTTGACCTGACGTCATACGATTTATTGTGGCAGAAATTGATAAAAGATACCTCAGGAGATAGGAAAGTTATATCAATAATACATTGGTATAACAATCACACCAACTGTGGTAGATGGGCAGGGTCTTTATCAGGTAATTACAGGCTGGAGTGCGGAGTGAAGCAAGGCGGCCTTAGTTCTCCGCTCCTCTTTAGTTTGTATTTAAACCGCATAACCGCTGAGCTCAGTAATACTTTTCAAAGTTGTTATGTAGACCGGGGAAGCATCAACAATATGAGTTATGCTAATGATAATATGGTACTGATGAGCCCTTCGATCAACACTATGATAAGTCTGTTCACAATTTAAAAGATACACATGGGCTCAGATACAAAGCTAAGAAAAGTAAGGTACTAGTCTTTAAGGCAGGCACTAAGACCTACCCTATTACACATCAGTTGAGATGGCCCTTAAAGCAAGTTACTAATTTTAAGTATCTGGGTCACTGGGTATCTGATGACTTGAAAGATAGCCTGGACATTGAGCGTGAGCGCAATTCGTTGGTTGTGCGCTATAATATGTTGGCTCGCAGATTTGCTAAATGCTCGACTGAAGTGAAGCTGTTTACAGCATACTGCCATTTATTTTAGACATGCAGTCTGTGGGTCAACTATACGCAGAGGGCATACAACGCTCTGCGCGTACAGTATAAGAACGCATTAAGGGTGCTGATGGGTTTTCCGCGCTACTGCAACACCTCAGTGTATTAAATTATACATGCTGAAAGTTTATATAGTAGCAATATTTATGCAGGATACTCTGCACTCGATTCTTCTTCTAAATCAATAAAAAAATTGGTGCTTTATATTTAACCTAATTATCTAGAAAAATACAAAAATTATACGCAATCCCCGACACGTCTATGTTAAAGCACAATGTCAATGACTTTCGGGTGATTTCACATTCATTTGAAAGTGGACGTGGGAACGGTATGCAAAAAAACAAAAGGGTTTATTGTCCGTTTTATTATTGAAAGCTATTAGCTCCGGTTGACCTTTGCAGCTTTCGGCACCGGTCAATGCACCTAGGTTTATTACGTTTGTGTTTATACTCTTGAAATTCTTAGAACAAACTTTAACTTAGGTTTTCTTGGTTTTTTATTAGTATTTCTTTTAATATTATTATTTTATATCTTATATGTGTATAATTGACCATAAAGTCTCATATCCTAAAATATTGCGAGTGTTTAACCTTTCACCTGGTATATATGAGAATGTTCATAATTTATATACTATACGAACTCTCATAGTATAAATACTTAAACGTACATTAACTCACTTTGATATACTACTTCCAGTTGGACACTTATACATACTCACACATGCAAACAAATAAATACCTACCTTACGTTTAACGCGTATCGCGTAACTACATTTTTTCCATACCGTGCCATTGGAAATCTCATTTCAAAAACTTTTTAACAACAAATTAAACCGCCGAAAAAACTGAAAAGCATAAAATAATAAACCGTTTACTTCATTAATCTTAATAACTAAGTTCTTAAAGTAATGTAAGTATACCTAAGTGATTTTAAGTCGGCGCCAAACAAACACATTAATTAATTACGTAAAGCATATATATAATAAATTAATGTCAGCGAGACAACAACCCGAACGGGCACACACGTTACCGCTGAAGATTTCACATTGCATTTTTAATTAGATTTGGTTATATGATTATTTAACGCCGTCTCAAAATCATTTAGATATACTTACAATACTTTAAGAACTTAGTTATTAAGATTAATAACGTAAAAGGTTTTTTATGTTTTGCTTTTTAGTTTTTTGGGCGGTTTAATTTTTTGTTAAAAAGTTTTATTTTATATTTTTTTGTGGCTATAATCTATTAATTACTACATGGTTAATTTATTTGTGATACACAACTCAGAGACCGAATTATAAATCATCCCCTTTTTCCTACCCTTGGAATTCTTTTTACTTGTCAAAATGTACGAGTATATGGGACCAACTTCGGGGTATACTCTTTCAAAACAAAGAATAATGATTAAAGTCGAACTATTCTGTCAAAGGTTATGCGCGTTCTTAGATATAATCAGTGAGTGAACAATCAATCATTCCAGTCCGTTAGTGGTATCCGCTGCGAACTATAAATCCGTACCTAACGCTGCGCGTTAGAAAAGACGTCCGCGATGCATTTTTACCGACCCTCCTGATTTAATCACGTCAGCGAACGATCAGTACCAGCCTGTCCATCGAAACGGAGCGTGTTCACGCCCACGCCCGCGTAACCACAGATCACGCCACCGTGGTCTGGGTGTTAATTTCGCTCCCGCACACCCGATTAGGCCTCCCACGACAGCGGCTCAGGCCTAGGTTCGATCCCTCGGTAGGGAGCCCTTGAGTGCGTTACTTGCGCGATACGGT
This sequence comes from Antheraea mylitta, assembly GCA_014332785.1. Lineage (NCBI taxonomy): Eukaryota > Metazoa > Arthropoda > Insecta > Lepidoptera > Saturniidae > Antheraea > Antheraea mylitta. The sequence goes on from JACEII010000174.1 coordinate 32,510, forward strand.
GACACACAAATATACATCACCGCTACAACATTACACGATCACCCCCACACACGTGCACGCCTACACGCTTACACATAAAGGTGGAAGGGTTTACTTTTTTTCCCTTATCGAACTGAAAAACTCTCAATTTTCCGATAATAAATATATGGAGGAGTTGTTGAGGCGTGTATGCTTGGTACACATATATGTTTCAACAACTCATACATATATGAATAGTTAGCTAGGTTAGCTAAGATAGGTCGCGATTTTGCATGCAACAGGCAACAGCCAAGCCGAGGTGTGCCGTGCACCCTTGAGCTGGTTGCCAAGGTAAAATCGGCTGAGTGCCTTAAGCGCTCGCCTTAGTAGTCCGGTGAAGCTGTTAAGACCTTGCTGGGTCAATAGCGTAGTCATTTCGAAAAAAAAAAATCAATCATTCTCTATTTTTATACCCTTAGGGTTGGAATTTTTTTTCCAAATTTATATGGGACCAATTTCCGAGTATACTATAACTGAGCCATAAAAATAAACACGGTCTCCCCATCCACTACTAAGGTTTTACTGCATCACAAGGCTTATTGGCAATATAAGGACTTATATTTTCCTAATACAATACAAACTACATGACACTTCCTAGTTATTGTCAATAACCTTATTTATAATTAGCTTTGTACTCATGCTGTCAGAAGTAATGAAGGAAGTCGCTAAATTACAGATAAACTAGTTATGACATTATTGTAACAGTGTGCTATTTTTATAAGATACTAGTTGTGCTCGCAAATCCTTCCGCGTGGAACCTAACACAAAATATTGTTATTAATCATGTGAATGTATTAAGTCCATTTACTTATCTACTTTTTGTTTTTTGTGTTATTTTGTTTCATGATTTTGAAGCGCTAGAACTACATAAAAGCTCGTATCAGATTTGTGGGTGGGACAACTCATAAATTCTATCAATGTATCTGTATTGATTGAGCATCAAATACACCATTATTTGAAATAATGTGACCCAGATTTTAGTTAATGGATTGGGAAATATAATTTCCGGGGAGTATATATATATATATATATATATTACGAATTTCCATAATTTATACTTTTGATATATACACGCATAAACAAGCAAATATTTTCTTGGTTTTTATTTCTTTTATTTTTGATAACAAGTCTTGTTAGATAATTACCGCCATTGTCCAGTAGGTAATGATAGTACAAGTTTCTTGTGATCGTTTTAATTAAATCTTTGGTTTCTGTTTTTATCATTCTTAAGAAAAGGCAAAGATATCTAGATAATGCAGCCAAGTCGAACGTCATTTATTAATTGCCAATTCTGGTGTAAGTGATTTGTGACGATTTCAATGTTCGAACGAGATGGTGACCTCCTTGTTAGAATTTTCCATGGAGTTTTTGTGCCATTCAGAATTCATGGTGTGGTATTATTTTCCATATATTACGTAAAATTAAACTATATGTTATACCTACAAGCAAAGACTTTAAAAACTTGTCAAATTTAGGATGATTATTTTGGACAGCTTACGTGTATGAAATGTTGTATATTATTCGGAACCTTTTTACACATAATATCGAACTTCTTGCTTGACAACATCCACTTATAACCATAACCGTAAAGTATATTTTATTATTCATTAAAAGTTATTAGCAAATATTTACCGCGCAATTATTCGTAAAAAAACCATTACATACATACTCAATGATTTAATAATTTTTTTATTATCAACATATCACATCGAGTCTGACAACCAGTTGACGACGGTATAACATTTAATGGATATGATTTTAATAAATATCTTGGAGATATCAAAGACTTAATGAACAACCAAAAAAAGTTGTTTGTGCAAAGGTCTCTTGATTTTTTTATATCACAGGAGGCAAATAAACACGTGGGTCACCTTATGTTAAGTGATCACCACCGTCAGTAGACACTTGCAACATCGGGAGAGTCGTAAGTGCGTTACCAGCCTATGTTGAGAGAGTGTCGGAGTGGGGAGAGGAAAGTAATAGGAGAGGGGAAAAGTGAGGAGAGGGGAAAAGTGAGGAGAGGTGGGCCTACGGCGCTCTCACTGACCGAAAGAGACACAACAATGCACTGTTACTTCACGTCGGTTTTCTGCGAGTGGGTGGTGCTACCTCGGTCGAGCCGACCCATTCATGCTGAAACCAAAAATAGCTTCAGCGTGGTTCTACCACGTACAAAGATTTTAATGAAATGCAATTGACAAAGCACTAGAAATGAATCTGAACTGCTTAGACACTTATAATACATTAGTACATCACATCCGAGTAAACCCGGAGCGGGTTGTTAGTTTACACTTCTATACTAGTATTATAAAGAGGTAGTCTGTGAGGTTTTGAAAATTCTTTCACCAATAGAAAGCTACGTTATTTTTGACTGGGGGTAGATTTCGCTCCCGCACACCCGATTAGGCCTCCCACGGCAGCGGCTCAAGCCTAGGTTCGATCCCTCGGTAGAGAGCCCTTAAGTGCGTTGCTTGCGCGATACGCGATACACACAAATATACATCACCGCTACAACACTACACGATCACCCCCACACACGTGCACGCCTACATGCTTACACATGAAAGTGGAAGGTACTCTTTTTTCCCTTATCGAACTGAAAAACTCTCAATTCTTCGATAATAAATATATGGAGGAGTTTCTGAGGTGTGTATGCTTGGTACACATATACGTTTCAACAACTCATACATATATGAATAGTTAGCTAGGTTAGCTGGGATAGGAAGCGATTTTGCATGCAACAGACAACAGTCAAGCCGAGGTATGCCGTGCACCCTTGAGCTGGTTGCCAAAATAAAATCGGCTGAGTGCCTTAAGCGCTCGCCTTAGTACTCCAGTGAAGCTGTTAAGACCTTGCTGGGTCAATAGCGTAGTCATTTCGAAAAAAAAAAAGAAAAGATGAGAGATATATGATTGAGTTCTAGATAAAAGTTGTAGAGCTTGATATTGCCTACAAAAATGTCATCGACTATATAGGTCTGACCTTTATATTTAAGTCACAAAAAATATTTTTTTAAATTAAAAAATAGCACTCAATACTAACCGAGTCACACTATTAATTTCATCGCAAGTAAAAATGTTTACCGTCCAAAAAAGGGTCAGCACGGGTCAGCTATGTTATAATTATTTAAATCACAATACATTTACAGTATCATTATTATATAACACCAGTGAGGGATAACATAAATTAAAGAAACAGCAGTTTTTTTGTTTACATAAATCTCACGTTTTAATGAAAAAGCTATAGATGAAACCATAACAATATAAAAATACGTCTTACTTAACGCTTTACCAATGATGTATTAACGACGATCGATATACTCATAAACGATTTTGGTAATTGGAATTTAATCATTTTTTTTCAAGCTGTCTACTTTATTGGCCTGATAGGCCTTTACAGTTTCACCGGACTACTAAGGCGAGCGCTTAAGGCACTCCGCCGCTTGGAAGCAAACTTAAGAGCACCAAAGTAGCTGGAACTCGGCTCGAGCTCTCTTTCCTTTGATGTAACGCCATGAATCTGTCTAAGCTAAATTAAGTTATACATACATACATATATATACATAGCTATACATACACATAACAATTTGTGAGACATACATTGTATCGGCATGTGAGCGTCACGAATGCAAACGAGCGTTTCGTATCTGACCAAAAACTTTTAACGAATTGTTACTACAGGAAAATAAATTCTTAGTTTGATTTAAATTGCTCTTTGAATTTCTTTCACAAAGTATACCGGTAACTAAATGATAATTTAGATTTTAAATTACTTCAGAGCGGTAGTCTTTATAAGGAAGTGAAAGCTCTTTATTACAAGAGGTTATTTAGTACTTTATCGTCAGAAGCAATACTATAGTAATATATTATATGTAGCAGCAATACATTACAGTAGCATTCATCAAGTTTATTTGCTTTATTTATACCAATACACCTAAAATACACGCACACACACTCGAAAAACGGATACACACGGATCATACACAGACACGGAACACATCTCACTAACACTTTTATAATCATCGTAAATGAGGTTTTTTATAGAAATAGTAACATTGTCCATTTTTTTTTATTGATGCACGACATAGTGACTGCACTACGCCTGATGTTAAGCATAGTACAATCCAAAAACATCGGCAACCACCGAGAGACAGATTATCCATCGCCGGTCGCCGCTGTCATGCCGGCCATAATGACGACAGTTACCAGGTACTGGATATGCACAGGCTGATCCCGAAACGCGACGCGCCGAAGCGAGTCACTATGACGGGCTTTTTCGCCATATACATGGTGGTTGCGACCCAGTCGGGCTGTAAAACCCAACCACCCCGCTTTCGCCATTGCCTCGTTCTTTATTCAGTAGGGTGCACCACGTGCAGGTGAGGTTGGCTTGGATGTCTCAAGTCTTAAGATGTTACGCGACACCCCTTACATCCCATTTGATATTCATTAGTCGCTCGAGACTAGTTTCTTTTTTAAAACCGCCATGAAATGGATTGTTTTGGAGACTTACAAATCTCCCCACTCCTGGATTAAAACTTGAAATGCCTAGCGCACCCTCTGGACTAGAACATAGCCTGGGATTGGATTTTTTGTCGGGATTTTAGTCTGTCATGTAGTGGATTTTATATTTTATTCATAATCGTGTGTTATTTGACTCTATATTTTGTAAACTTGTGGTGTTTTACGTTATAGTCAGTTATTATGCATAAGTGAATGGAAAATAATACCACGAAGCATGAAATTCTGTGATGCCACAAAAACTCCCAGGAAGGTTCTAACAAGGGAGCCACCATCTTATTAGAATATTTCATTAAATAATCACACGACTACACGACAATAGCAGTAATAATCTGAGAGATGGATTGCCAAAAAATAAATAAAAAAAACATAGCAGGACAATATTACTGATCTGTTGTAGAAACACGTGGTGATGATGCTTCCGCAGTCAAAGCAACAGGTTCTACCACTCTCTTGACTTAATCAGCAATTTTAATTGATGAATATGAAAATAAATATGGTCTTCGAAGACCGATCTTCTAAATACATATCTTTAAATAAATAACTAAGGACATTCGACGTAATATTAAAATTGGAAATTGACTGATACGTCAGAGATTGGCGTAACTAATCTAAAAAGAGGTCAGGTCATATCTTTTGGGGGACTAGCTTATTGATACTTTCTCTCCTCAGGGTAGATACACTATTACTCGTTTATCCAAATTGGAGAATATTACAAAATTACATACATGTATCGTACTTTCATTCCATATGACACAAATATTAATTGGGCATGAGTATTGTAAGCAGCAACTTAATCGCTTTAAGATTATTGTCGACAATACCTGCCCCTGCGATAATATGTCTGTGCAAAATTTTGATCACTTGCTTTAAAATTGTCCTAGGTTTAGCACGAAGAAACTAGGACACACAATGCTCTGCGATAGTCCCCGTACATGTCCATTCGATCTTTTGGGCTTGATGCAAAAGGAGTCTACAATCAAATCGTTCGATAATTTTATCAAGCATGTGAATGCTAATGTTAAGACATTCATGGGACGATGATTACAACGACTCTCTTACCTGCATCTAAATCTTTTTGAAATGACCACGACTTTCACTCTGACTTGATTATAGCTATATGAGGACTAACAAATCTTGGTGACTTAACATTATGTTCATGTAACACGTCAAACGAGTGAGTACTGAATCGTATCAAATTGCGATCAGCCCTCTCTCCGTTTCTTTTGCCACCTCCAAATGATCCTTTTGCGAAAACAACAAGTTTACAAAAAATATACTTTCCAGGAGCCATTAGGAATACTATCGTTATATTTACAAATATATTCGATAACAATTAGATGCTGTGGGTAACATTTTAAAAATGTTCCATTATACATGTCAAAACCCCTGCAGGAAGCCTTGAATAATTGCTATAGCTAATAAATTTTTAGCTACGCTCCATATATCAAAGAAATAGTAGCAGACACAAATTACATTTTAAGATTTGTTTTGTGACGGCTTCCAATAACAACAGAATATTTCGTTATGAAAATTATCTGACCTATTTACATTACTCTATGCAATGTTTTTATACAGCTGATATATTTTTTAATACTATTATGAAGGTTCTGAGAAGGCACTTATGAATGTCAAAAATATCCATGGTTTGGAAAACAGACCAGTCATCGAGAAGAACCGGCAAGAATCTCGATATGGCTTATCTTTTCATCGTACAAATTGACAAAATATACATAATAATTGCATCTATTTTGGCGGTTTTGCACAGAGAAGCCTTATTTCCAGATATCACCATCATCCACATAATAATCCACGCTATAACAGCCTTTGCATATCAAAATCAACTTCACATAATGCTTGATCTAACTATCCCGCAAAACGGTATGTTATTTTGGTAATGAGACTTTATCGGGCTTGTTGATTTTATTGCACTTCACTTGATATGGCATAGTGCAATCAAGAATCAACGGCCTTTAAGCGTTTCGGCATCTGAATGTTTAATAACTGAAAAGTGATATGAAGATTGCTGTCATGAGTTTATCATCATTTATATATTATGCAGGGATAGCTATCCAATCAAGTCCAGATAACCTATTACTTCAATTAATTACAAGTATTCCAACTAACAAACAAATAGCATGAGAAAATTATGATCAGAGGGTAACATCATTGTGAATATACGTGATGAAACGCAAAAACAAATGTGATAATAGAGACAATTCCATTCAAAATGATCTCACATGATAACATAATGGGCATGATGAACTGAATGTGTAAACATAATATGAACGCCAATCGATTACAGATCGTTCTGATTAAGGTCAACAGAGTTCACTATGAATTGACTTCTCTTTAAATTTGTAAACGTTTTAAACCTTATTAAAGCACGTGCTTTTCTTTATATACTTCTACCAGAGAAATTAGGTTGTCCATTTAATTTATAGATACGTCTACAGCAGTGCTTTCCAAACTTTTTAGGTCATGCCCCAACTTAACATTTCTAAAATACCTATGCCCCCCCCCCCCCCCCCATACATAATTTTTAACCTTTTTCCATCAGTATGAAAATGACAATGAACTATGAAATTGTTATCAAAACATTATAAGTAAAATTTGATTCGATTCATATAATGAAAGACTTACTTGACGACTCTAATTACACAGTTGATATTTTGGTAACGCCAAACGAAATTATACCTAATAATTATTTACAGCATTTTGTTAAATTTGTCACCGATTTGCATTGCAATTAAATAACCCAAAGCGAAAGGGTTAGAGTCGTGTCGAGTCCATTTTTAAATTGCCCCCTTAACTATCAAATTGCCCCCCCCTGGGGCGTGGGTGCTATGTTGGGAAACACTGGTCTAGAGGTACCTAATCAAAATACCATACATTGAAGTAGAAGTCGTTTATTCCTACGAACGAAAAGTGGAGTAAAAGTCATGCAAGATTGCCCATCTCATTGCATATCTCAGTCGTAGTAACAAATATTTTTCATTAAGTTTCGAATGCTTTAATAGCCTTGCCTTTGATAGAAATGGACAGAAACTTCTAGATAAAGTTCGAAGAGCATGAATCTAAATGAACACTGTATCCAGCGACAACATTGGTGCACTTTTTTAAAGAAAAAAAAAGACGATCTGAATATTGCAAGTCTTTTAAGTAATTATTGTTGCTTTTCTGTAATAAATCATAGATTTTTCGAGAAAACTTTGGATATAAAAATGTCCCGTTATTGTCATACAAAATGAGACATCAATTAATTTCTACCAGAACTATATTTATTTTACTAGTAATTGGGACAATAACGAGCAATTATGTATTATAAGGAGAGACTACATCAGAGTAGATGTTTTTGTGTGATGTCTTAAATAATAACAATTGTAATCAAGACATCTAATGGATGTCAGTTCCTGATAGCACTCCAAATTAATTCAAACATAAATCCTCGCGTTCTGTGGCTCTAGTTTTCTAATAGCTAAGAGCTTTATTTAACAACATTTTTTTTATATCATAGGAGGCAAACGAACTGGTGGATCACCTGATGTTAAGTGATCGTTGCCTTCCATAGATACTAGCAACACCAGGGCTATCGCAAGTGTGTTGCCGTGAAAGAGCGAAGAAGGAGTGGGGAGGGGAGGAAGGGGGCAAAGGGGAGGTGGGTCTCCGGTGCTCGCACTTACCAAATGGCACGCAACAATGCAAGCACTGTTACTTCACGTCGGTGTTTCTGTGGGTCAGGTGGTGGTACCCGAGCGAGCGGACTCTTTCATGCTGAAACCAGTAATACCATCAGCGTGGCTCTACCACCTAAATTGGAAATGTAAAACTAATCTACATTTTTTGTTTCAGATCCTTTTGTTCCATCTATATTCCGTGGACACGAAGACTCTCCAAAATGACGGAACGAGATATATATCAGAAGGAAAGAGCCTCTCCATTCCTTCGACAGGTAATATATAATACTTAGCGTACCTAATAAACCCTATCCGTGTTATTACAAAAAAGTTGAATACGTGTTGAATATTTGCTTTAAAAAAGTTTTGGCACTTTCGTTTTGAATGCACACACTCGTCGACGGCTGCCGAAGCAAGCAATCTTTTTTCGCAACGTAACCTAACAGCAACCACTGGGGTGGCACGATGAAATCTATTGAGATCTCGTGTTGCCCCAACTATGGCGGAAGACGTACACCGTGGGGTTTTAGTCCGTGCGAGTCGTACATAACCCACCCTCTCCCCCGTGAGGGTGGTGTATCCATAAGGGATTTCCCCACGATATAAAAAAGTCTAACTTAACATAACCAAAGCGAGATTAAAGAGCAAGATGTCGAACGTTCGCTGAATGCGGTGCATTTAATACGAAAGTACCTTTTTAAAGCAAGGATTCAATACGTATTTTATTTTTTTTAATAACACGACAAAGGTTTTAGCGTTTCACTACAATCTCTCCTGATGTTTCATGACTTCATGCTTGCTGACAATGTGGAATAAGACGGTATAAAGCGTCTGCAGGTAATTGTAGCTCTCTTAACACATGTATGGGTGCTTAGCGACAGTCTTTTAACTCGGGATTGGTAGCTAGACTGACTTAGAAGGACCCCTGTCACCATATAATGGTTTCATCACGCTGTTCTCTTTCACCGAAAGGTCGTAAGTTATACTGTTATTATATCATTCATGTTGCTTTATCTATTTCTAAGCCAAGTTTTATTCGTTATAACGTCGATCTGAATAAGGGCTGTAACCGAATTTGCAGCGATATATTACAAATTTGCTAATTAATGCAATAATAGATATTTGTTAAAACCATGATATACAAAAACCCAAGATGCACATTTAACGTCTCACAGCCATGCTTACCGATCCTCCCGATTATATAATGCTAGGGAACGAACAGTACCCCCCACGGAAGCGGCTCAAGCCTAGATCCGTTCCCTCTGTGTGGAACCCTTGAATACGTTGCCCACGCGATACAGTGACACAAAATTTTACATCACTACAACAACATTACACATATCACCTCCACACACATGCGTGCACACATGCTTACACATGAAAGTGGAAGGGTTTTATTTTTGTTTTTCCCTTATCGAACATGAGCTAGTTGTCAAATAAAATTGGCTGAGTGTTTTAAGCGCTCGCCTTAATACTCCCGTGAATCTGGTAAGACATTGCTAGGTCAATAGTGTAATCAGATCGAAAAAAAAGTCTCGCAGCCGGACCAAAAAAATGAGTGCATAATTTTGTATTACGCAGTCATTTCAAAAAGTCTCGCGTCGCTTGCGTCCTTGTAGAAACAACTTTAAATCGTTCACGTAAGGTCGAATTTGCAAAATCATAACTTCATCGCATAATTATAACCACGTACGTACGGAGTTTCTTCAGCCGGTTTTGAACTCTACTTTTATGCGAGACTGTGCGTCTTGGGTTTTTATATGTCATTGGTTAAAACGCAAAGTCAATGTTCTACAATTATAATTGATGTAAGAATTTGTATTAACTGATTTATTTATTGAGAATTGTGGATAATGCAACAATCAATAGTCCGATGAATAATATAATAACAATAATAAGAAGGTGCATACTAGACTGAAAGCCTACAACACTTTATCACTTCGGTACAGCTTACACTATTATTAATATTATTTATATAAACTAAAATTGCCTGAATTATTTTTTATAAGGTCAGCTATCTGCTAGTGAAAGTCTCGTGAAGATTGGTCTAACCGTTTTGGAAATAGTATTTCGGGCGCAACCACGGTTAACAGCTAGTATAAATTAAAGTTGCTTGAATTACTTTTTATAAGGTCAGCTATCTGGCAATGAAAGTTTACGAAGATCAGTTTAACGGTTTTGGAGATAGTACTGCGAGCAAAGCCACGGTTACCAGCTAGTATTAATTAAAATTACTTGAATTACTTTTAATAAGGTTAGCTATCTGCAAATGGAAGTTTTGCTAAGATTAGTCTAACTGTTTTGGAGATAGTATTGCGGGCAAAGCCACTGTTAACAGCAAGACTAAATTAAAATAAACTAAATTACTTTTTATGATGCCCACTATTTGTTGGTGAAAGTTTCGTGAAAATTAGGCCAACCGTTTTCGAGATACCATTGCGGACGAAGCCGCGGTTAACACTTAGTCTAATTTAAAGTAACCTATGTCACCCGCTGTAATTTTAGCTATCTGCCAGTGAAATTGCCGTCAAAATCGGTTCAGCCGTTTCGGAGATTACCCGGAACAAACAGACAGACAGACAGAGACCGAGAATTTTTTTTTTTAAATTGCATTTTTGTTATCAGAAGCGTGTATACTTTCATTCCTAATCAGTGAGAAATTTTTATTTTGCTGTTACATTACACTTCATTCTTATTATATGTATAGATATTGATAATTATGAAGTCTGATAGGATCTTTTAGATTCACAATTTTTCTGTAAGCTTTAGAATATTTCCGACGACTGTATTTTCGATTTTACAGCACTTCCAACGACTATACATGCTATTGTGCCACTGTTTTCGTAAATTTTTGTCTGGTTAATTACTTACTGGTTTTTATTCAATGTTGGTGATTGTCATAACAGAATTCACCTGCGCGGCTCAAGATTTTGTATCACGGAAATTGGTGTATATTGACTAAAATGAATAACGTTGATATCTTCCAGGGTTTTAATAGAAAATTAGATACTATAAACCATTATAATAACATAAAATATGAGAATTATAATAGAAAATAAAAGCAAATAAAAGAAAAAGAATTAATGAAGAAGTCAAAATGAATACATCAATAAAAAATAAAATTAACCTATGGAAAAGAAAACAACATAGCAGATATAATCAAGAATGCTATTACGTACTATAAAACAAAGTCTTTCGCTACTTCTGTCTGTCTGTCTGTTCACAGTAAGTTCAAAACTATTGAACGGACTTTCATGCGGTTTTCACCAATAAATAAAGTGATTTACGAGGAAGGCTTAGGTATATAATTTGTCAAAGTTTTTTATCATCAGGGCGGGATAACGTTCGCCGGGCTAGGAGGCTCGTTACTTCAACTAGCAAATTGAAGTATAACTTACTGAATGTTGCTTAAATATGGATATAAAATGTGTTGAATAATCCTTTTGAATTTAAAAGCTCTATGCTCAAATGTATGTAATGAGATGTACTTGGATCCGAGCTCATTTGCATTTTCTGTCATCTGTAAACACATTTGATCCTACACTGATCAGATCATGTTAAAAGTGTTTTGTAAATTACAGTTTTTGGCAGTGAGTGGCGTTGTAATGTACATGATCGGAACAGGCGCTAACATAGCGTATCCTGGTGTTCTTCTGCAGCAGCTCCGTCAACCAGGATCTGCTGTCCAGCTCACCCCTGAACATGAATCTTGGATTGGTGAGAATATATTTTAGAACCATTATTTGAAATGTATTTACATACTTTCATAACTTGCATACTTTCCATTTACAAATGGCTTGATTTATAAAATTACATTTTCTGTACTTTTATATTTTTGTAAAAAAAAATGACTCAGGTGTCTAGGAATAAGTAAAAAAAGATACATTTCAATTATTTTTAGTCTGTATGAACACGCTTCGCTGCTAAAGTACTGCGTTCACGATAAAACCTCACCAAGTAAATCGTAAAGCATATCTCCGGGTAACATTTAGTCTTAGTTTCATTCAAATCGGTTCACTTTATCAATAGTTATTGTATTTTTGATGACGACGCGACTTAAGTACGAGAGAAAAGTAGATAAGTACATGTACTTAATACATTCAGGTGATTTTATTAGACACTGTTTTCTTACATTAGGCTCGAAGCGGATGAAGTCGCGGGCACAACAAGTCTACAATAAAAGAAGAGTTTTGCTATTCAAATCACATTCTTAGTAAAGGCAAATTTGCTAAACCTACTGCGTCTTTCTATTTTATAGCTTTTTTAACTGTAGTACTCAGTTGAAACTTCTATATACTGTTTTATTTTCGCTGATACCCTTACGAAAAAAAAAAAACGATTTAAAATACAATGCAAAGATACATAGAATGATCATGTTTTTCGACGCTCCTTTGCTTCACGATGGAATAAAATCCGTTACTTGTAAAGAGTTACAGTAGATCTAAGTATAATAAATACATGCTTGGATCCTTTTTGTGTGACTGGATTTGGTGGGAAAACTCTGTGTTAATTATAAGTTTTCACTTCTATCATGTAGTCATAAGTACACACCCAAATTTTTATTGTCCGAATTTAAAAACAACTGCGACCTCGAGAAAACCCTAATCTATAAACAGATGTTACTCATTCAAGCCTGCTAATCTCACAGTACCACATAATACAGTAATATACTAATTTATATATTTACTAATATTATAAAGAGGTAAAGTTTGTGAGTTTGTGACGTTGTAGGGGGTAATGTCAGGAACTACTGGTCTGATTCGAAAAATTCTTCAATGTTATATAGCTCATTCATCGGGGAGGGTTATAGGCTATATATCATCACGCTAAAAAACCAATAGGAGCGGAGTAATTATGAATAATGTTTAAAAATCGGGGTTATTTCCCTCCTAAGAGCTTCCGCTGCGTGTTAGTTAGCCCAGAGTAACTATTCCACGCGAACAAGGTCGCGGGCAGTGGATAGTATTATATATGTTTATACTCTACTATTTAATAATACTATACTAATTCCGCAACTCAACACGCCTAACAGTGCAACTTAGTGGTAAAACAAACGCATTTGTACAACAAATAAAACATCAATTTAAATTGTATAGGTAATTATAACTACTACATAAATATTGTCTTAATAGCGGCAATGACATTGGTATAAGTTCATACAGAGATAACCTCTCTACTCGCGTATACTCTAATACCTACCGTTTTTGTGGTTCAAGCAAACGACTGTTAGGGTTATCAACTTTTAACGTATTTATGTTAGTATTTTGAAATAGGAAAAAAGTATTTGAATTAAAAAGAAAGTATTTATGCAATACTTCATATTTTATCTAATTATGTAGAGAAAAACAAAACTTATATACACTCAACATCAGGTAATTAACGCAAAAATAAATTAGTGTACTAATAAGGAAAGCGATGAATCACATCGTGCCGTGCAGTCCCGCCCGCGTCCCGCTCCTCGACCCACACCCCTCTTCCGTTTGTTCGACCGTGCGACGTTTCCACGATAAACGGTTACGTAATGATGTATATTGAATCTAGATGTGGATTTTTAAGTTTAAAAATATCGTTCCCATACTTTTAAAAGTTTTAGAACAAACTCTAAGTAAGGTCGTCTTTGTTGTTTATTAGTATTTGTTTTGACATTCTTATTTTATACGTTAAATGTGACCATGAACTACCAAAGGATTGAAGGATGCTAAACTTTAACCAGTCACTTGGTAGATTGAAAATAAATAGTTTCTCATATTTTTTTTATGCATAAGTATAAAGTATATTTAACAAAAATAAAGTAGAATACTTTATTATAAAGTACGTTTGACAACCTTAGTTATTTGATACTTATTTATTCCATAGGGGAACCTAATTATTATGCAATATACAAAAATTCTTTGCACATTTACTGTATTATGTATGCTCTATGTACGCTTATACACACATATGTATAAGTATTATAAAACAAAGTTGCTTTTCGTGTATATCTGTGTTTTATCTTAGTTCTTTACGTAATAATTAATTATATTACGCAACGGATTTTGATGCGGTTCTCATTATTGTTTAGAGATTTTAGCACATTACAAAATATAAAAAATAATTTTTTGACACCCATATCAAAATTTCTCCATCGCAAGGGTCATAGTAGTTGGCGAGTTAATAGTATTTAATACGTTTAATCAACCTAACAAGCAAGATAAAAACCTATCCTGTAAAGTAAAAAAAAAGCGTGTTAAATGGAAAAAGTATCGTCATTTAGTCACGGTTAAACGGCATCAATTTTTTTAAAATGTTTTTGGCAACAAGCTAACGTTTTAAACGATACCCAGGTTAAAAAAGCCACATTGGTAAATATAGGACATACTAAATAGATCATTATAATATTTTGATTTTTGACTACACCTTGTCCTGTACAGAAGGACGTAAAGTACTTCTCATATTCAAAATCTATATTAATGCACGCGAAACGACGTGCAAAAGATATTCTATACTAATATTATAAAGGCGTCAATCTCAGGAACTACTAGTCCGATTTGAAAAATTATTTCAATTTTAGGTAGATTATTAATCGAAGAAGGCTTATAAATCGTTACGTTGCGACCAATAGGAGCGAAGCAACAATGAAGAATGTTTCAAAATCGTTTCTTTTTCCTTTTGAGAGCTTCCGCTGCGTTTTAGCGTTAGCCCAGTGTTTCCGAACGTGGGGCCCACGCCCCACAGAGGGGAGATTTGATATTTAAAGGGGGCAATTTAAAAATGGACTCGACACGACTTTATCTCTTTCGCTTTGGGTTATTTAAATGCAATGCTAGATATCGTTGACAAATTTAACAAAAAAAGCAGATTAAAAAAGATGCTGTCAATAATTATCAGGTATAATTTCGTTTAACGCTACCTAAATATTAATTGGCTAATTAGAGTCGTAAAGTCAAGTAAATTTTTCATTATATGTTTTGAGATTTTACTTACGATGTTTTGATAACAGTTTCATAGTGATTTCTTCCTAAAACTTAGATATCATTTAATGCAACAAAACAATTTTTAAAAAAATTTTATAAATAAAATTTTTAGAAATATTAAAGTGGGGCACAACCTAAAAAAAGTTGGGAAACACTGCGTTAGCCGAAAGTAATTATTCTACGCGGACAAAGTCGAGGGCAGAAGCTAATCGGTTATATAAAAAAAAACAGATCATGTCACGCACGGCGTCTAATCTACATGATTACATAACGCGTCATGTTACGACAATTTTCCTGTGATTTTATTTATAGCAAATTACATAGTCGTTTGTTATATTCTTGACGTAATAAACTAAATTGTTTTGAATGATTGTCGACGTCCGTATGTCGCTATAGAGAAACTAAATGAATATAACAAACTAGGATAGTGATAGCCTAAAAATAAGACTGTCTACTGGATTCTAGTCATCGACTTTAGTGCTAGATTATGACAAAAGTATGCTTTAATAATCTTCCAGTACCTGGACAACCGGGCGTAGCTCGGTTTTTTTAAAAAACGTTTATAAATTAAAATAAACTGTTAGGTTTGCCTGACATAATTTGCATTTTTGAACCAAAAAACAAAATATTAAAAAAGACATCTCTTTTGGTGTCACTCGGATTCGAACTGGGGTTAGACTGATTTTCGAAGCAGACGATTTCCATCTGAGCTATTTCTGTTATAACAGCGGCGGCGAATTTTACCTTTATATTCTAGCTATATTTTTTATTGCTTGAAAAGTCAGATAAAAAAGTTTTCTATGAATGAAATCTAGCTAGATCGATTTATCGTCCCCGAAACCACCTACATACTAAGTTTAACGGAAATCGCTGACGCCGTTTCCGAGATCCTGAAAATATATAACGATATAAAAATATATAAGAACAATTCTTGCATTGTTGCATTTCGTTCTGTCAGTGAGAACACCGAAGGCCCACCTCTCTGCACCTCCCTACTCTTCTCTTCCCTTCCTCACCACCCTCTCCTTTCCCCAACACAGGCTGGCAACGGTGATCACTTAAGATCAGGAACGAACAAGCGGGTCACCTGATATTCAGTGATCACCGCCGTCCATAGACACTAGCAACACCAGGTATTCGAAAGTGCGTTGCCAACCTTTGTTCTGAGACAGGG
Organism: Antheraea mylitta; assembly: GCA_014332785.1. Lineage (NCBI taxonomy): Eukaryota > Metazoa > Arthropoda > Insecta > Lepidoptera > Saturniidae > Antheraea > Antheraea mylitta. The sequence continues at coordinate 48,853 of JACEII010000174.1, forward strand.
GAGGGTAGGGCGAAAGGAATGGCAGGAGTGCCTTCGGCGCTCTCACTGACCAAAACGATACGCAACAATGGGTGCATTATTACTTCACGTGGGTGTTTCTGTGGGTCAGGTGGTACTACCAAGGGCGAGCCGACCCATTCATGCCGAAACCAGTAATAGCTTCAGCGTGGCTCAACCACCTACCAAAGCAATTGTTTATTTTGGAACAGTACTACATATAAGAACTTTTCAAGTGGTAGAAGAAGGTATAATGCTAAAAGGATACATTAGCGATTTGTCAAACAATAGGTTCAAGCATGTTATCAAACATATTTTTATATGAAAAGGGAATTATACAGTGACATAATGATATCTGAATACCCACTATAGGAAACATTGTGTCCATAATTCCTTATATAGTTGAATAAAAAGAAATACAAAAGATATAAAGAGAGATAGAGAAAATCTATTTAAGAAGGTGTAACACTATTTCCTTACGTGATGTTTTCTACCAGTCAGCTTAATACAAGAGGCGTTAAGGGATTTCGTTGAAATAAACTAGATTTTGTAGTGAATGGGTGATTCTGAATCGAAAAAGTGTTTTTATTATTGACGTCAGCTAATACACGAAACGAAATTTCAAATCATATCTGAATTCATTAAATTAAACCCTCGGCTAATTTTTGAAGACCCAGACTTCAGAATGGCGGTTCATGTTTTTAATTATCAGACCATCGTAGATTTTATGGTTCAGTAAAAAAAAATTACAAATGAAAAAATAATTCAAAAATTTGCTTTCATAATAACGCGGTGACGCTATTAAGACCTTGCTAGGTCAATAGCGTAGTCAGTTGGAGAAAAAAAATGATTTTACAATACATAATTTGTAATTTTTTTAATGTTTTGTAATAAAGCAAGTATTTTTTAAGCTTATGATGCTAACAGTATGTTGACCTGCACATCATGAGGTCTACATTCGTTTGTAAAGGAGCTTAAATCCGAATGGTTTTAGAGAGTCAAGGGAATAATACGAGGCTTATGTATTTTACAGCTTCTATACTGGGATTGGCTCTCATATCCGGGATTATTGTGGCGCCATTCAGTCTGCAGCGTTTAGGACGGCGACTGACAAATCAGCTGAGCACTCTACCAGCCCTCGGCGGTTGGGCTTTGATGGTCACTGCCAAGGGTCCTACAGCGTTATTAATTAGCAGGTCTTTACAGGTTGGTTAATGTTTTTTTTAATATTGTTCAATTTTTTTTTTGTTGCTTTTTGTGTCCGCAATCATTAATAATATAAGCGGATTTGTTGAATGTGGAGTATGTCTGGCCAAGTGTGTCATCCATTGAGGACATCTACTTCCAGGGTTATATCATTTTACATGTAGTTGTCTTTTCGCTTCAACCGTTTCACATATCTCTTTTGAATGAGTTCAGCTGCTAGAACATTCGGGTGGTTATTCAGCCTTTTTTGGTACTTAAGTGCAGTCCTATGAATCTCTTCTTGGATTGTGGCTATATGAAGGTTTTCATGGATCTCGTTGTTGGTGATGAACCATGGTATCATAGATATAGTTGTGAGTATAATATTTTGCATGCGTTGTAGTACCATGATGTTGGAATTACTGGTGCTTCTCCAAAGTTATATTCCATAGATCCACACGGGTTTTAGGATTGACTTGTAGATCAAGAGCTTGTTATCGGTTGAGAGCTTACTGTTGCGCCCCACAAGCCAATGTAGATCTCTATACCGAATATTGAGTTGCTCTCTTTTTTTCTTAATATGTTTTTGCCAAGTAAATATTCGGTCTAGGTGCATACCAAGGTATTTGATACTATTTTTGTGTGGGAGTAATACGTTTTCTAATGTTACTGTTGGACTGTCTCCTTTATTTAGGGTAAATGTGACTTGTACAGATTTGGTTGAGCTTGCTATAATTTTCCATTTATGTAGCCACGAACTCACTTCATCGAGACTTTTTTGAAGCGTTTCTGTAGCTATTACAGGGTTCTTGTTACTAGCCAAGATAGCTGTATCATCTACGAACGTATAGTGATATTTTCAATTTGTGGTAGGTCTGAGGTATAAACTAAATAAAAGATAGGCCCCAACACTGATTCTTGAGGTACTCCCGCCTTAATTTTAATGAAATACCGAGGTCACATCAGCCTCTCTCACCTGAAACAACCAATCAGTAAGGTAAGAATGCAGTAATAAATAGTAACTGTGTGGTAAATTATTCTTAATCGTCGAGAGTAATCCATCATGCCAGACTTTACCAAAAGCCTGTTCTATATCAAGAAATACAGAAGAACAGTATTCTTTTCTGGTGGTTAAACTCTGGTGGTGGAGGTGTGTTAAACCAGCAAGCTTGTTGGATGATGTTAGTTATTTGCCTTGTCGCATCTTCTAGGTCATCAGGTGTTCTTAATGCAACTTTTATGACTATGTTTTCTTCCAAGAATTCACGGAAAGAACACCAGTCGGTATGTTTATTATAAAGTTTTTCAGGCTCGTCGTACTCAACAGGTAAAGTGCCCATAGTTAATAAAATAGGAGTATGGTCAGAGGTGCTATCGTAACATGAAATCACTTTAAAATTTTCTTTAGGAAAACCTTTTACAATGAAGAAGTCTAAATAAGTCAGGGATTTTACTGGTATCTGTGGGCCAGTAGGTGGGTTCGGAGGTAGATAATGTAGACAGTTTGTTATTGTCCAAGCTCATCTTTAGTTGTCTTCCTCTGGTAGTGATTAATCTGGAACCCCAATAGGTGTGCTTGCAGTTCCAGTCGTCACCAGTAAGATATCGATTTCCTAGAGTTTGAAAGTATTGAGTGAACATGGATTCTAAGACCTTATACTTAGGAGGACAGTAGACAGCCGACACTTTAAATCTTCCACAGTTCGATTCAATTTCTACTGTAGTTGCTTGAATCTCATTTGTCTGGTATGCAGACATTATGTGGTGTTTTATTGACTGTTTAATAATGATTGCTGTGACAGCATGAGCAGTGCCATCAGGATGTCCTGTTAAGTATGTTTTGTATCCTGTATTTTAACATTCGTAGCGGCAGTGCAATGTGGTTCAGATATTAGTATTATGTCCAAATTATGTTCCTTTATTAAATTTTCTACCTCATGTTTATATGGCGCTAAGCAATTAATGTTCCAAGCTGCTATATTGAAAGACCCTATTTGGTTCATGCTTTATCAAGAAGTTTGGACATGAGGTTCATTAGAACACTCATTTGTTGTATGATTAAATCGAACTTTTCACACTGTTTATGTAACAGTGATTCTAGTGTTTCTTGTGTTTTTTTGATTTTGAGGGTTTCAGCATATGTTTCTTCCTGAGGTACATGAGTATTATGACTAGGTTTAGGAGACTCAAATTGTCTGTCAATTTTGTTTTCTTGTGCATGTTTGGATATAATTTTAGGTTCCAGATGCGGTCTCCTGATTGTTCTTCTGGCTAATATTTCCTTATAAACTTCGCATCCTTTGTAGTTAGCTGGATGTGGACCCTGACAAAGTGTATAAATTGCAGGAGTGGACCGATCTCTTTTTGGACAATCTGAGGTCTTGTGTGATTGGGCACACATAACACATCGGTATGGTCTCATACAATAATTTTTGGAATGCCCGTATTGCTGTCATCTTTGGCACTGTACAACAGATTTCTTTTTTTTAGGATCTTCAATCACTACTACTTGGCGGGCAATACATTTAATTTCCTTAATAGCTTTGTTATTGGGACCAGGCAGAATATTAACTTAGAATGTTGATGTTGCTTTCATGTCAGGGCTATATTTAGCATTGATTATTTCACTTGCGATGGTGTTACCTGTTTCTTCTACTGCTTCTTGTATGGCTTCAATTGGAGTTGTTGGGCGGAGATTCCAGATGACTATTCTAAAAAGTCTTTCGTCTTTTCTGTTAAAAGTGTGACCAATTAGACCTTTTTCTCGAACTAAAGTAATAAGTTTCTTGTATACTTCGATTTCCATACAGCTTATTCTAAGCTGATTTTTGGTGATAATTTTATACGAGAACTGTGTCTTGTGAACTATTGATTCTAGGAGCTCAGTTAGTTTATTGACGTCGTCTATTCCATAAAGAATAATTGGAGGTGGTTTGGGGATCTTTTTTAAGTTCAGTGATGCTCTATCTTCATCAATTAAGTCAACCGGAAGCTCACTGAACCTGTTAGAGGAATTAATTTTTTGAGGTGGTGAGGTTCTCATTTTCTTTCTTTTTGGGTTTCTGATAACGCGAACCCGTTTCCAGGCTGGTGGTTTAAGGGCATTCTGGTTTTCAATGGTGGTTGGAACGTTGGTTTCTTTGTTGTCAGATTTATCTCTAATTGTTTTGGATGGGTCCAGTTCAGGTTTGACACCCAGTGATGAACTTCTTGTTTTCTTAAATAAGTTGGGATGCAAAGACTGTTGGACTAACTTCTTGTTTCCAGTAACATTTACTGATACAGAGGCCTGGTTACTCACCACTGTACAGTCTTCGGTAATATATTTCACACCCTTAGGCTCGGGAACCTCACAGCACCATAATCACATTCTATATTTTCCATACTTTCATAAAAAAGGGGGGGTGGGAAAAGAATAGTGGCAGGTGTTTCCCAAGCACCTGCCATGAATATTTTTGAGGGCATTTAGTAACCTCATGGTTCTCCGTAGCCAATTATAAGGGTTATTTAACCGCCGCCCTTGGCTCGGCGTTGACGAAATTTACGGCTGGCTTTATGTCTAGATGTTCGTAGACTGGTAACATTTCGTCATTCTCAGCCAACCCTCCTCTTTTCTCATCCTGGCTTAGGACCAACAAAGGCAGAGTTAAATATTTGGTTAAATTTAAATATTTACTTAAATAGTTCAATATTTGGATACCGTTTTTTGGGTACTGTTCATTTTATTTTGTAGATTTCATTCCCATTCTCATTAAAATTCGTATTCTCATTCAATTCCATGTCATTCCATTCTACTCTCCTGACCTCCCTTTCCCTATAATACCATTAGGTCTTTAATCTCAAAAGAACAAAATTACAATTTTGTATCATTCTTCATTGGTACTCCGCTCCTATTGGTCTTTGCGTGATGATTTCTAACAAGATGTAACTTAAAAACTGTATAAGCATCATTAAATGTTACTTACCTTTAGATTTTGTAAAAAATAGTTATTAAAATATTTTGAATTCTTAAATTACTTAATTGTAAACGATTTTGTACGTGACAAGTATTTGCCATTCCATAATTGATACGCTATAAAAAAATAGTTTTATAGATAAAATACTATTAATTTTAACCTATTTCCACAACATTTTGTAAAATGGAAGTATGGCTTTTCAAAATTGAGAGCATATAAAAATATCAATAGTAGAAACCATGAAATATACATAGTCATGTCATGAAATAAAAGCAATTAATATCTATAAACCCCTGCAAAGTCACTCGCAGTTGCTAGTTTGTATCAAAAAATGGCGAAAAAAAGTTTCATATAAACTTCAAAAAAGTCCAACAGCAAAACACACGACCTTATTTTATTTAAGGTTCAAATTCATTGAGCTAGATCGATTTTATAATAAAATTAATTCAACAACTCAATGACGGGCAATGATATCATTTCGTAAATACTTGAAATGTTTACTCGTCAAACTGGTTCGTATATCAATCTACACAGTCGACATTTGAAGAAAAAAACTATAGACAAAAATTTACAATACGCTCAAGGTGTTTGAGGTTATTAAATGTCATATAATACAACGCCTTATTTGGTTTCAAACTATGTACGCGGTCCGGAAATGTGTAATAAATGGTAACACTGTCATAGATTAAACAGAGCAGATAGAATATAATAATTAAGAATTCTGAACGTATCCCAAAAGAGTTTTTAGCAAGAAGTTTGTCATGAAGTGACTTTTATATAAATATAATCTTGTATTATTTGACTCTATATTTAGTAACATTGGTGGCATTTAACGTAATCTACCCGATTAGGCCTCCCACGGCAGCGGCTCAAGCCTAGGTTCGATCCCTCGGTAGGGAGCCCTTGAGTGCGTTGCTTGCGCGATACGGTGACACACCCATACATCACTGCTACAACACTACACGATCACCTCCACACACGTGCACGCCTACACGTTACACATCTTGGTGGAAGGGTTATTTTTGTTAAAAATTTTTTCCCTTATCGAACTGAAAAACTCTCCAAAGTTTGCGATAAAAATGTATGGAGGAGTTGTTGAGGCGGATATGCTGGTACTCATATACGTTTCAACAACTCAAACGTATATGAATAGTTAGCTAGGTTAGCTAAGTTAGGTCGCGATTTTTGCATGCAACGGGCAACAGCCAAGCCGAGGTGTGCCGTGCACCCTTGAGCTGGTTGCCATTATAAAATCGGCTGAGTACCTTAAGCGCTCGCCTTAGTAGTCCGGTGAAGCTGTTAAGACCTTGCTAGGTCAATAGCGTAGTCAGATCGAGAAAAAAAAAAAATAACGTAATACAGTTTGGTTGTTGTGTATGAAAATGGATTGATGATAATATCATAGAACATGATTTTCGAGATGCCATAAAAACCCCCTGCAAAGTTTTAACAAGGGGCAACTACTATATTGATGGAAAAATTAAATTATCGCAAGATTCTTTTAATATTATTACCTACCCGCAATGGTAGTAATAATATGAAAGATTGATAGCTAAAAAAAATATTTAATTATAATGGAAAAAAAGTCGAGGTAACCATAAGAACTGCTGACAAAAGTGAAAAAACAATGAAATAAATATCTTGTCTTTTGAATTTACATATTAATTATAGTGTGATTAACAATATTTACATTTCAGAATTTGTTGATTGAAATTATTAACATTAGTATGGTTTTCATATGTATTGACACTAGGAGCAATAATTACATACCTACATGTTTATAAAGTATATTAATCAATAAAACATATGATGAGCATCAAGATATCTATATTACACGTCGCTAGTTTGATGTAAACCGTGCAAGTATAATACGACCGGCCATGCTTATGTAGCAAGTCATGACGCGAAGTTATAAATTTATCTCCTGCCAAAATTACCACTGAATTCGCCTACAGAAGTTTTCACTTCATAAAAATTCCAAACGCCATACTATCCAAAGTTATAAATAGTCATTATTTTATTTCAGAGTCTTTCCTCTATTATTTTTGTTTGAATTTTAGGGGTGTAAGGGGTGTCGAGTAACATCTTAAGACTTGAGACACCCAAGCCAACCTCACCTGCACGTGGTGCACCCTGCTGATCAACGAACGAGGCAATGGCGATAGCGGGGTGGTAGGGTTTTACAGCCCGACTGGGTCGCAACCACCATGCATATGGCGAAAAAGTCCGTCATAGTGACTCGCTTCTGCGCGTCGCGTTTCGGGATCAGTCTGTGCATATCCAGTACCGGGTGACTTTCGTCATTATGGCCGGCATGACAGCGGCGACTGGCGATGGATAATCTGTCTCTCGGTGGTTGCCGATGTTTTTGCATTGTACTATGCTTAACATCAGGCATAGTGCAAATACTATGTCGTGCTTAGATAAAAAAAAAAAAAAATTAAACATCACACGCACTCAAATTGTAATTGTTTTATTCATATTTGAAACACGTAAATGTTAAACCATGATTTAAATATATTCCATCGCATTACCGAATACCACCATCTTGGCTTTGCAAATTGTTGCCATTTCATATACAAGTTCATTGTTGGCACTTTTAACTATATGTTAATTTTTTTTTCATAATCGTGTTTTTGTTATGAAGGTCTTGTAAACTAGCTAATACTAGCAGATCCGCGCAACTTCGTCTGCGCCGAATTGGTTATAACCGGCTCCAATTTTATTCCCAGACAAAAATCTCAAAAAACCTAGAACCCGATTGTAGCGACACCTACCGAATCTGATTGTGATTCCAAACTATCGTATTGGCAAGAAATTTCTTCCTGGTGCATACCACAGGGTTACTCTTCTGACCCTCATAATCAAAATCAAAAATACTTCATTCAGTTTAGGCCTTAATAAGGCACTTATGAACATCTAAAACTACCACCGGTTCGGAAACAGCCCAGTCATCGACAAGAACCGGCAAGAAACTCGATCTGGTTTATCTTTTTAACAAATACTAGTGGGCGCCCAGTGCTCGACATTCGACCATAGTTGATTGGTTTTTTAAAGTTTGAACTTTATTAGAGTTCTTTTGTCAAAGGGTATACTTCTATAATCAAAGGTTTTCATCATGGCTACTCAGTTATTTGCCATTTGCCATGATCTTTATTATATAATCATTAAAAAAAATCTATGTGTAAATGAAAATGAAAATCAATCATAAATTGGAAACAAAAACCACGCGGTAAAGCTCAAATTTTAACCAAACATAAGTTTACGAAAGTAAAGAAATTTACCGCAACATCGTAACCGCGGAGGTCTAAGTCATGGATTACTTTTATGAACAAAATTCTTAACTTGATTATACAAAGTATTATCTGGCTCATTTTTTAATAAATCATCATTTGAAATGAGTTCACCATAAAAAATAATAAACATTACAATAATAGTTATATATAATAATATTATTATTGAATGTAGGATGAAAAATGATAATTAGAACGTAAGAGTTAAAAAATACGTACAGTAGAGCATAGCAACCTCCTTCACAGTTCACAACCTTTTTTGAAGTTCGTAATTATTGACGGCTGTCAAAATGTCTTTTTTATTTACATGTGTGTATATGTCGTGTAAAATTCAAGCATTAGTGTGAGTAGTGCTTATTTTAATTAATTTAATGTATATCTAATGCATTTTATATAAAATAAATAACTTTTTGCACTTCTCCGCCATATAAACTTTAACTATGCCAAATTTCAAATTACCCGTTAAGGGGAAATAGGTTAAAAAAGAGTAAAATTTTTTTGCTTCACGTACTAATATATAGATATATAATATTTAGACTATGTTACATACATGACAAAAACGTTCTTAATGGATGCACAGAGATGAGTCAATTCCAGACATCACTATCGTTCACAACCTCACCTCCACACCCCATTTACTATACTCGCAACAACGCAATAATTTTATCGGCTTATAGTTTTTAGTTCCTATTTTACAGGTGATTGTATTTGATTGAGTTATGTCAATTATGTCAAAATAATATTGAAATGTATTGTCAATAAATTCCAATAAAAACAAAAACCTTTTCTTTCTTTAAGGCAAACAATTCCATTGATATAAAAAATCATTTATATATATAGATTTTCTGTGCCAGGAAGTCTCTCGGTCGTTCCCAGAACACCCTCCTAAATTATTATCACAATCTGATCAGTAGTTTCGGCATGCATAGCGGACAAACATACAAACATTGATTTTTACACATAGATTAAATGACATAATATTGAATGAAATTGAACGGAACTAAACTGAAGGAACGAAATGAAGTACATATAATAATGTACGGTACTATTAAATGTTTGTATTTAAATTAGTTAGTCAGACTTTAGATAACTTCATAAAATTAGTATTAATAAAAAATAGTAACATTACCCCATTTATTATGAACTAACATAGCTCTCCATAAATGGTTATTAATCAATATATTATCATATAACTGTAAAGGACTAACAACTAATTACCAAGACTACCACTTACCATACTTACCATTACTAATTACCAACACTTATTCATTTTTTTTTTACATCATAGGAGGCAAACGAACAGGTGGGTCACCTGATGTTAAGTAATCACCACCGTCCATAGACACTTGCAACACCAGGGGAGTCGCTGGTACGTTGCCAACCTGTGTTGGGGGAGGGCGTGAGGAAGGGAAGTGGAGAGGGAGAAGTTGAGGAGAGGTGAGCCTCCGGCGCTCTCACTGACCGAAAGAAACGCAACAATGCAAGCACTGTTACTTCACGTCGGTGTTTATGTGGGTCGAGTGGCACAACTCCGGGCGAGCCGACCCTTTCTTTCTGAAACCAGTGATAGCTTAATTAATTTTAAACAATATATTAAAAAGAAACAATATACAATACATCAAGACTCCCCATCCCTAATGTCATCAAAAATGAACAATTTATTGACCTCCTTTCTTCTTCTTTTTCTTGTTTTGGCTCCGCAGAAGCACTTGCTAGTGTCAATGTTTTCTTTCAATGGACGTTATAGTACAATAATATACAAGCGTCGTGTGATCATTTCAATATTCTAACAAGATGGTGGATCCCTTGTTAGAACCTTCCAGGGAGTTTTTGTGGCAAAACAGAATTTCATGCTCGGCGGTATTATTTTCCATTCACTTCACTTATGTGCAATAAACTAACTATATTACATAAAACAGCACCAAATTTACAAAATATAGAGTCAAATAAGACATGATTATGAATAGAATATAAAATCCACTACATGACAGACTAAGATCCCGCCAAAAACTCCCATTGAGCTCCTTTTAGTGCATACGTATTACTTGAATAACCTCTAGGACATAAACTAAGTGAAAGCAAAACACTGGCTAAATTTAATTAAAAATTAACTTTAATACCAAAATGAATCAGAGCACTAAAATCCTGAAAAATGAAAGCGTATTAACATAGATCGAATTAGTAGTCTCAGTCGGCGAAGTATTGTTTTGTACTAAAACACTTACGAGGGTCACAGACGTTACACATCTGTTTTTTTTTTTCACTTTATTTTTGGCAATCAATCTTTCAGTTTATTACTACCATTGTCACGTAGTCAATAATATTACAAGCGTCGTGTGATCATTTCAATATTAAGCGTCGTGTGAGTCAATATTCTAACAAAATGGTGGAACCTTCCTGGGAGTTTTTGTGACATCTCAGAATTTCATACTCCGTGGTATTATTTCCATTTATTTCATTTATGCACAATAAACTAACTATATTACGTAAAACACCACCAAATTTACAAAATATAGAGTCAGTTAACACAAGATTATAAATAAAATATAAAATCCACTACATGACATACTAAAATCTCGCCAAAAACTCCCATATCTGTGTTAATATAATTAATCTATGAACGCTATACATTGCTATATATGCTGTACGGTAAAATAATGTATTAGATACACAGGTAATGATTATAAAAACTGACGGAAGCGTTAAACATATAAATCTTAACTCTAACTTAATTCTTGTTACGCTATGATAGCAGAAAAATATTATAATTAGAAACCTTTTGTAATCTTTACTAACTCGTGTCCGCGACTTGAAATAAAAATGTTTTTGGGGTTTCTGGCTTAATTGAGCGCCATTTTATAAAAAAAGCCCAATTGCTTTATAACGCCTGTTAAATTTAAACACGCAACTAGCAACCCTGCATCACGACCCGTCGGAACATAAAATTAACTTGCACGTTTATCCATCAGGACTGATTTATATTGTGTCAGTTATTGGCATCAATCTACCGTCAAGTCAATAGAGATTAAGTGCTGATATCGTAGACTGACGGTAGAAACTTCCGTCATACTCATACGTCATACGTGACATAATAAGCACGGTTTGTATGTAATTTAAATTCAAAGTATTGACTGCTTATAAAAATATTACTGACTTATTAATAGGATTTAATTTGTATAAAACGTAAAATAAAACTGTAATTAATATTCCTCTAAATCATTAGGAATATAGTTCTCCTTAAAAACAAAAAGTTAACTCATAACTTACGTTTTTCGATTTTTTACTAGAAAGTAAAGTATAAGACTGATGAAAATTACAATTAATAACGATAATCAACATTGACAATCATTTCATTTCGTACTAAAAAATAATTAGGCCATTAATCGAAATTTATTTTATCCTATATCTCAAGTTGAACCAAATTGTACATAAATGCCAACTTCCATGAAGATCGGTTCAGTAGTTTCGAAGTTCATCGTGGGCAAGCATCATGAACTAGATTTTTATATATTTAATATGTTTATTTTTGGATTAACCATTAATAACCTAAAGTATTCAACCACGTATTTAAAGATGTGTGCTATTACAATTCATATCAAAATTGATAGTGTTTTTTAATTTCAAGCTGAAGTTTCTCTTTGACTATATTATTCTGATTTATGTAACATTAATATTATACTTTTAAATATGTAAAATAAGCCTTACTTTAGTCAACTACATTATAGCTTGTCACACTGCTTCCTAAATGTTGTCCAATCCTGGGATAACCAGTCAATCCTAGTATAGAATTTATGTTTTATTCATATGCAGAATGTAGGGACACACTTGCATATCTAGTGAGTGCACGCTATAGATATGTAGGGGACAAAGTCCACTCATCGTTTCCCGTTCCAATATAAAATGTATGTAACCAGTCCGTTTGTAGTCATATAGGCAAACATACGTATGTTGAGTAAATCCGTAGTTACATGTAATTAGTTATAGTAGTATCCTTGAATATGTGAAACAAATATAGACTCTTGATTCTTCTGAAATACTGACTTTCATTAATCCAACCGGGCTCACACGAAACATACATCTACAAGATGCACAAATACCTAAACAGAACATTAGATGTTTTTGTACAATATATTTTTACAATTACATACTATAAACTTCATTAAAATTATTAACAACATTACCCAAATATGCAGGAGCTATTTCTACAAATTATGGTAATCAAATAATCAAGCTATTGACATTTTTGTTAATAATTTCCAGGGTTTCGGAATGGGTCTACAAGCTGCATCGGCTCCTGTATCCATCGCGGAATATTCGTCACCAAAGCACCGAGGCGCTTTCCTTGCGACCATCGCCTTCTCCTTCGCTACTGGAATGTTGATCGCACATATATTCGGTACCTTACTATACTGGCGACCAGCTGCATTAGCATGTGGAAGCTGCTACGCATTATCCCTGGTCTTGATATCCTTAACACCAGAAACACCGCCATACCTCGCCTCCAAAGGCCTAAACAATGAGTGTAGAAGGTCATTTCGCTGGTTACGCGGTTACAGCCACGATTCGGAAAAAGAACTGGAGATTTTACTCCAAAGCCAGAAGAAGCAGACGCAAATAATATCCTCACCAGTGAAAGTGTCCAAATTACGGATGTATTTGGACATAGCAAAGAAACCAGAATTCTACAAGCCAACTACAATAATGATGTTCATGTTTGTGCTTTTCCAAATATCAGGAATGACTGTTGTACCCTCGTATACGGTGCCAATGATGGATGATGTCACCGGTGGAATGATAGATTCCTACGTAAGCATGCTGATGGTGGACGTAGTGAGATTTATAACAGCAGTTTTGGCTTGCGTTGTAGTGAACAAGTTCAATCGAAGGACTGTTCTGTTTCTTGGCATCATTATCAGCGTTTTATCTTTACTTTCGACTGCTCTTCTTTTATACCTTCGAGATTTTGGTTATATACCAGAAGAATACGGATGGACTCCTGTAATACCAACACTTATGTATATATTTGGCAAAACGCTTGGTATTTTACCCATACCTTGGGCCATAGCTGGCGAAATATTCCCATTAGCGTATAGGAGTTTGGGCAGCGGCATCTCTGGGATGTTTCTCTCCATCATGTTCTTCGTTGTGGTCAAAACTGCTCCGACATCTTTCAAAAATATCGGCATTAATGGGACTTTCTGTGTTTATGCCGTCTTTATAGCGATTTGTGGAGTTTTTCTTTATTTTCTCTTACCAGAAACTAAAGGGAAGACGCTGTATGAGATCGAATGTCACTTCAGAGGAGTTAAGAATGATGTGAGCGTAGTAGATACATGTGAGAATGAGAGGATGCTGGAGATGGGAAAGGTGGAAGGTGGATGACGGTCCTATGGAAATTATAGGAAACGCTCTGCAGCTTTAAAAAGCTGGCCCCGTAGTTAAGTCGAGATTCTATCAGAATGTACCGAAATGTATTTTTGTAAAAATAATTGGATTATCAATAAAAATACAGAATAGATTAAAAAAATAATGTATTTGTTTTATTTTGAGATTAATTTGTTACGTCACATTGATATGTTTGTCTTTCTTACTAATAGTATATAATATATCCTAAATAATATTAATTTATAAATTCTTTTTTATTTGAACAAGTTCAGGTAAATTAAATTGTATAATCGAATTTCAGTTTTTAATAATCCATTTAGCTTGTTAACGTAGTAATAATAGCTTAAGTGAGTTTTATTTCAAAAATATTAAAAAATCAACTTAGCTACTCTAATAGTGAGATGCAAAATTTCTTCATTTTCCCTCTTCTAAAAAAATATTAAAGATCATGGCACAAACATAAATAAAAAAATCTTTACAAAATTTGTATTTCAAATAAGTTCATTTTAAAGAACAAGTAGCATACCATAGTCCCAAACGAAATCAATTCAAAGTATGAAATAGATACCTAAATATGGTTATAGAAATGCCATGTCATTTGATTCAGAAAATGTAGGAAACATATATACATTGAAATTTAATTAACAGTATTTTTCTTTATAATTATATATAAACAAATTGAGACTACGATATGTTAAAACGATTAAGTATAAGACTGAAGAAGAAACAATACATTGGGTCCAACATTCGATCTAAAATTATACCTAATAAATTCTATGAGTAGATTGAATCTTAATAGAGTATGTGAGAACTACATCTACGCAACATTTCACCTCCTTTTACACCATTCAAAGGCTCTGCGCTCTTGCTGTCCTGAGGCAAATATCCACGGAATCCATCCTCAATCTCTTGAAGAGTTCTATCCTTTGTCTCTGGCATCATAAACCAGATTACTATCATGCAACCCGTTACAACTGCAGCGTACAATAAGTAAGTTAGAGATAAACCCATAGCGCTTGTCAGAACTGGGAAACATTTGACAGCCAAAAAGAAATTCATTGATAAAGCTATATAACTTACACCGCCTCCTAAAGCTCGGTACTCTAGAGGGAATATCTCTCCTGATACTGCAAATGGAATTGAAGATATACCAACAGTTAAAGAAAACATATAAAGACCTATTAAAAATATAGGAATCCATTGACTGTCGTACGGTAGAAGATTACTCTGTTTGGCATAAACATAAAAACTTTTACCAAGATATGACAGCACGCAGACCGCACCGCTGCTGAACAATAATGTCCTCCTTTTTAACGTCTTCATTAAGTAAACAGCAATGAGGTTGCAGATCAGTCTCTCAATATCTAACGCTACCATTAAAAAGTTGGCATTCGCCTCAGGACCAACTACTTGTCCTATAATGTCGGTTGCGTAAGAACTTATAACATTAATACCAGCGAATTGAAACATAATGTACAAGAAGCACATAATGATTACAGGCTTAAAGAATTCTGGTTTCTTCCCGGCTTCACTCAAGTGTTTAAAGTACCTTTTCAAGCTTGTTTTCACTGACGATTTCTGATCAGTTATGCTAGAAGACCGAGCTATTTTTTGGGCAACAATCATCCTTTCGAGTTCCCTTTCTTGAGTCTCAGACTTTCCTCTCAGCCAGTAAAATACTTCACTTGCTTCCTCATACCGTCCTTTAGAGATCAACCAAGATGGCGACTCTGGAGTAAATATCATCAGGCATAAACTGGTGAACGTTGTAAAAGAACATATGAGACCACTCTGTTGCCAGCTGAAAAACGTGCCCAATGCATGCGAGAATAAAACGCCAAGGGTAAGCGATAAAGAGACACATGTCAGAAACATTCCTCGATTTTTGGGGTCAGTCATTTCACCTATGATTATAGACCCAAGAGGCCCCAGCATACCCATTGCTACTCCCTGAAGAAACCTAGCCGCGATAAGCCCAGCTACATTATTGACTAAGAGAACCATAAGCCACCCAACTAAAACTGGGAAGATTGTCAATAAATGCGACTTCTTTCTTCCGATGTTGTCCAGCAGGATTGTGATGATAATACTCCCCAGAATAAGGGCGAATCCGATGATGGAAGCTGAAATTGGAGAAATGGCATATGTTATCAAATTGCATTTCAAAGTCTACCTCTTAAGTCTTAGGATAATCTTATACCTCCCCATGACAAGATATGAATCAATCACGAATCTGCAGCAAAACTTCGTTAAATGTCCTGCACTCAAATACTACAACGATTTTAAATTTGCTCTAAACACATGATCGTGAAGCATAAAAATATTTTGGCTTACCATTTCGTTTCATTGAAAACTTGTCATCAAGTTCCAAAGTATTTATATGTTTGTACAGCAATGTTGCTATAAATCAATTCCAACATCTAGGCACGGTGCATTTCCGTCTTCGATTTCCTCTTACAATTATAAACTTCTAATTACATGATAAGGTTAAAATAAGTACAAAGCTTTCATTTTCCGTTTAATATTGAAAAGGTTTAGGTAGCATTTGACAATGATCATGTGGCCTGAGATGGACCTGCATAATCTAGCGAAAGAGAAACTTCTAAGTCTATCTACCGGAATACACTCTTGGGATAGAGTTTGTAGTTCAGGACAGTAGATAGTCTGACTTTAGTAAAAAAAACCCTACCACTGCGCTAGTTTCATCATGTTTTCTTTACCACGAAGGGCATTAAATGAATGTAAAAAAAATTAGATTGTCTTTGTAAGTTATTAGGTCTAGTAATTTGAATATGTAAATACATACCAATCCATGATTCTTCGGAGGTGGTCGCGTGTATGTGTGAATCTGGTCTTCGTAGGGCAGGTATCAAAATGGCAGAAAATCCAATGATGCTCCCGTGCCCGATGATGTTCATTGAGACCGTTGCAGTCAGGAAACACTGGAATTCACATTGTCATATATATGTAAATAGGACTACAGTGTGAGGTTACGGTACCTAATGATTCCAGAACCAATGTTAAAAAATTATATTTAGTAGAATACTTAAAGTGTACTCGGTTGGTTTAAAAATAATTCTATTTGAACCCTTTATTTGTAGGTGGTAGAGCCACGCTGAAGTTATTACTGGCTTCAGCATGAATGGGTCGGCTCATCCGGGGTAGTACCACCCTTTCACAGAAACCCGACATGAAGTAACAGTGCTTGCATTGTTGCGTTCCTTTCGGTCAGTGAGAGAGCCATAGGGCCTCTTCGTCTCCCTCCCACCGTCTCCATCCCTTCTCCTAAATACAGGCTGGCAACGCACCTGCGACTCCCCTGGTGTTGCAAGTGTCTATTGACGGTGGTGATCACTTAACATCAGGTGTTCCACCTGTTCGTTTGCCTCCGATGATATAAAAAAACATCGCGTCCGCAGTAAATGTATATCTCAGTCCCATGCACGTGCTCCCCGAGAGCTGCTAAAGAGTAAACATTTTTGTCCAGTGCACTGTTCTACATCAATTGAACCTCGCAGCGACAGATAGTTTATTTTT
>JACEII010000174.1:66215-85786 GCA_014332785.1 Antheraea mylitta
CTATTTAGCCAGACGATTAAGTAAATAAATTTAACAGTTAAGGGTTAAGTTAAGGGCTTGAATCCTTGAAAACATTTAGTTCTTATCAATGTTATATTAACTCAAGTAGTCTTTAGAAATGTATAAAGTACTAGCTGTGCCCGCGACTCCGTCTGCGTAGATTCTAATGTAAAAAAATGTACCTAATAAAATCATCTGAATGTATTAAGTCTATTTACTTTATCTACTTTTCTCTCGTACTTAAGTCGCGGTATCATTAAAATCACAATAACTTTTGATAGAGTGAACCGATTTTAATGAAACCAAGATTAAATAGTACTCGAAGATATGCTTTATGATTTTATTGGAGAGGTTTTATCAAGAGCGCAGTGATACGTGTTCATACAAATAGACAGACATTTCTAAAACCTACCACCACCACCACGTGCAGGTGAGGTTGGCTTGGGTGTCTCAAGTCTTAAGATGTTACTCGACACCCCTTACACCACTGTTACTCGACACCCCTTACACCCCAACACCCCTTACACCCCAAGTTTGAGTTGTCGAGACGAATATGTGTACCAAGCATATACGCCTCGACAACTCCTCCATATATTTTTATCGAAAAATTGAGAGTTTTTCAGTTCGATAAGGGTAAAAAAAGTAAATCCTTCCACTAAAATGTGTAGCGTGTAGGCGTGCACGTGTGTGGGGGTGATCGTGTAGTGTTGTAGCAGTGATGTGTGGATGTGTCACCGTATCGCGCAAGCAACGCACTCAAGGGCTCTCTACCGAGGGATCAAACCTAGGCTTGAGCCGCTGCCGTGGGAAGCCTAATCGAGTGTGCGGAAGCGAAGTTAACCCCCAGACCGCGGCGGCGCGATCTGTGGTTACGCGGGCGTGGGCGTGATCACGCTCTGTTTCGAGGGACAGGCTGGTACTGATCGTTCGCTGATGTGATATCATCAGGAGGATCGGTAAAAATGTGTCGCGGACGTCTTCTATATCGCCCAGCGTTGGGTACGGGTTCGTAGTTTGCGGCGGATACCACTAACGGACTGGGATGAATCGCGGTTCGCTCGAAATGGCTAGTAGTGAGTGATTTAATATACGCCCAGATGGACGGCATCTCCAGGTCCCTGTGGAGATCCGCCTTCCGGACGTACCAAGGAGCACCGGTGATTTTACGCAGAAGCCGGGTCTGCAAAACCTGAAGTTTATCTAGATTATTCGCGTGGGCAAAGACCGGACAACTATATGTCATTATCGGACGGATACAAGTCTTATATATTGTGAGCTTATGTCTGAGGGACAGTTTGCTCTTTTGACAAAGTAAATAATGGAGGCGACCCAAGACCATAGCGGCTTTGCCTCACACTCTCTTAATGTGGTACTCGAATGTTATGTGGTTATCTAATGTAACGCCGAGATACTTGACCTCGATGGTCCAAGGTATTTCGGTTGCCACACCTATTCATCTTAGCGTGGTGATATATAGCCTATAACCATCCTCGATAGATAAGCTATATAACACTTTAAGAATTCGTAGTCCGGAGAAAGTCCGTTGTCAGTTCGAGAAAAAAAAACTGAAAGAATTTTTCAAATCGGACCAGTAGTTCCTAAGATTACCCCCTACAACGTCACAAACTCACAAACTTTACCTCTTTATAATATTAGTATAGATGTTATTCTGATCTATGAGGTACACTGTAAAGTTTCATCAAATTTTGCGTAAAAGAGTACACACTCATTCATTTTTACAAGTTTTCATATTTGTAATACTAGGTAATCAGATTTTCTATTTATTTCAGTAACCAATAGTACATTCTCTTTCAGTCTTATCTTATTATTTTGAACAATCAGTATTCCATCACTGCGTATTTCGGTCAAGGACATTACAATATAATTGCGATGGTTATCCATATTCTTTTGTGCTAATTGCAATTGATTTGTACATATTTTTAAGTGATACATTCATGGAAGTATAGCCAGATGACACGCCCAACTTCGTCTGCGTGAAATCGGTTACCTAATAGTTGCAATTGTATTTCCAAACTCGAAAAATCTTAAAAAACCTAGAATACCCGGTTACAGGGACTCCCGCATTTCTCCAATTATCAAATCAGTTTACGTTAGTGAATGACTTATGCATGTGTGAAAAATTTTTAATTCAATATGGCGGACGCAACGCCATCTGAAATTAAGCAACATCAATAGTTTCGTTTTGTTTGAAATTTGAACGACCGTTGAATCATTCGGATATTGTCCATGGAAATTTATTAGAATCGCGAATAAAAAATGTGAGGATGGGGTTAGGAAAGTGGAAAATTTGAGGGTATAGGTATGTTTTGTTGACGAATAAAAAAAGTACAAAGAAGAAATATTGACAAAAATTAAAAGAAAAGGCTGGATTGAAGCACACTAATCCTGTAGACATATAAAATATACTTTATGAACTATTCTCGTATACCAAATATACATTCAAAATTTCATAAAAATCGGTTTAGCCGTTTCAGACGAGTTCGAAAACAAACACCGTAATACGATATGTATATACCATATATATATTAAATTTATATTTACAATACAATACAAATCACCTTCTCTAATGCACTGCCCTCACTATAAGAATTAATATTACATCAAGGTTTTTGATAACGGATTTATAGATAAAACTTGCAACGTTGCCTTATCTTTTAATGCTTTAGTATTTTGATCTCGTATTATCTGGCTTAATTATACTTTTATCATGGTCTTTATGTATTGTTTGTAACTGTTTTAACTATACATGGGTCTATTATAACGGTCGTATGTTTATGAATGAAGGATTACATTTACCGCTTCGTGTTGGCGTGTAACTTGTTAAAAAACCAGTTTCAAAATCAATCGCCAAATAGTGTCCTATAAGGTGCTTAGCCTGTTTACTATTCTAGGCTATATATACTCATTATAAACTACCTGATACCCACGTCTTGGTTTAGGTTGTATATTAAAATAGCCTCTGCCCGCGACTTCGTTCGCGTGGAATAATAACTTTGGGCTAACGCTAACACGCAGCGGAAGTTTTCCTCAGATATTTTTGGAACATTATTCATTGGTGCTCGGCTCCTATCGGTCTTAGCGTGATAACATATAGCTTATAACCATCCTCGATAAATGAGCTATATAATACTGTAAGAATTTTTCAAACCGGACCAGTAGTTTCTGAGATTACCCCCTACAACTTCACAAACTCACAACGTCGCGAACTCACAAATTTTACCTCTTTATAATATTAGTAAAGATTAAGAATGTATTTAAATTGGGGGCCTGGCGGACGTTGTCATGCCCTGATAGTGATATATCATTACATATTATAAAATAAAGTCCCCAACCGCGTCTATATGTCTATCTGTTCGCGATAAACTCAAAAATACAAAACGGATTTTCCTGCAGTTTCCGCTAGTAGATAAAGTTTTTCATGAGGAAGGTGTATTTGTCCAGGGTTTTTTTATAATCACGGTGAGACAACGTACTCCGTAATAATAGAGGCAATAATAATTATTAAAGCTATATATATTTATAAACACAATGCTATAAATAAAGTAAACAAAATGATGTATTGATAAAATAGGTCATCAATAATGGATCGTTTGTAGCATACTCTGTAAACATTATTGAATTGGGTCTCTAATAGTGTATTGTCATACTTCACTACAGTCATTAATGTCGTTACTGTCAATATTGCTCTGTCGCTTCCTTCCATTTGTTTCTGCCTTAGTGTATCGTACTCATTCTTGTTCTTTAAATTATACCTCGAAAAATCAGATTGGTGTTTACTTTTAAACCTATTAATCTATCATTTATAAAGGTTTTATCCAGTTTATTAATTAATCAGATATATGACGGCTGCAAAAGCTTAATTCAAAATATTAACATTACATTTACACAGCTCAGACACTATTCGGACGCAAGCGCGATATGTCATAATCATGTCGAGGTCATCAGTGACACGAACCCATAAGTTACCGCTACCAAAAATTGCTCAACACGGCTAAAGATATTTTCACAAAAAAAAGTTAATTCAAATATATAAAGGCCTTTAAAACTTATTTGAAATGTAGATATCGTGATAATTTTTTCTTTAGGTACAGACTAAGTGTCTAGATTGTAAAACTGAAAACAAATTTATCTAAATCTATCGAGTAATCTTTCGTGATGCGTACGTAAAGACAGACCTTTATTTTTTTATGTATACAGATGAGAATGTAGTTTCTCTGTTTACTTGTATGTTCGTTACGCTTTGTCAGAAGTACAGAAAAGGACATGGGGCACCTTTCGTACAGAAAAAGTATTTTCCCCGAGGTATACATAAATACTATATAAGTGTGCGCAAAAACGCGGGCAGGAGCTAGTTAACAATACCTATGTATGACTTTTAATTTAATGACGTACGCACCGACTGTTGATATAAGTATTTATTACACATTAGTGGCCCCGGGAGACATTGTCCCGCCCTGATAATAAAAAACCTTGATAGATTATATACCTAAGCCTTCATGAATGACTTTGTCTACTGATGAAAATCGCACGAAAATCCGTTCAGTAGTTTAGAGTTTATCGCGATTTAGACAGACACACGTGGCAGACAAGTTTATTTTGTAATAGCTAATTGATAAGTCTATACTAATTTATTAAGAGGTAAAGTTTGTGAGTTTGTGACGTTGTAGGGGGTAATCTCAGGAACTACTGGTCCGATTTGAAAAATTCAGTGTTATATAGCTCATTTATCGAGGATGGTAATAGGCTATGTATCATCACGCTAAGACCAATAGGAGCGGAGCACCAATGAATAATGTTTAAAATTATTTTTTTTTCTCTTAAGAGCTTCCGCTGCGTGTTAGCGTTAGTTTAAAATATCTATTCTATACGAACGAAGTCTCGGGCTGAGGCTAGTCGTCTAATAAATACACAGTCATAAAATTCGCCTTTCAACTCATACATATTTAATTTATTTGGCAATGAATCTTCTACATAATTACTGACATTGTCGAGTTAGTGATAATACTATCTACTGTCTTGTGATTATGTCATTCTTCTAACAAGATGGTGGCTCCCTTGTTAGAACTTTCCAGGGAGTTTCTGTGACATCTCAGAATTCCATGGTATTATTTCTCATCCACTTTACTCGTGCACAATATCCGAACTATATTACGTAAAATACCACCAATACTACAAAAGATAGAGTTAAATGAAACGAGATTATGAATATGATATAAATGTTTATTAAAAAACTCTGCCTTTACACGTTCCGTCACGAATGATTTTTATTGTTTTATTTTATACGACCATCTTTCCTACATAAAAATGTTTTCACTCTTATATGCACATACGCGCTTTCACCCATTCAATCCTGCACGTGCCAATAGCGAGTGAAAGAACGTATTGTATAAAGGCAGCTATTCACTCTATGGTTTCCTCCAAGGAAAGATCCAACAGTGTTATTATACAAAAGACTATCTCTAACGGTCACGCGTTGCTATGCCTCAGTTATTACATTAAAATTATGATTAAGTATTTCATATTATGGAGTAATGAGTCTGCCTAACATTTGAAACAGAATACCTGCTCCATAAAACAACCTACAGTTGAAAATAAATTTAAAATTAAAACGTGGCGTCATCTATAACAGCTGGTCCTACAGCTTTCTGTCAACAAACTAATTTATAGCGCCATCTGTTCGAGACTGATGAAACTTACAATTAATAACAATAATCAACATTGACAATCATTTCATTTGTAATCAGAAAACATTGAGGCCATTAATAGAACTATAAATGATCTCTCCAGTTTGACTAAGTCTGTAGGTGGTAGAGCCACGCTGAAGCTATTATTGGTTTCAGCATGAATGGGTCGGCTCATCCGGGGTAGCACCACCCTGTTACACAATACCGACGTGAAGTAACAGTGCCTGCATTGTTGCGTTTCGTTCGGTCAGTGAGAGCGCCGGAGACCGATCTCCGATCCCCTCTTCTCTCCCTTCCCCTCTCCCTTTCTCTTCATTCCCCCTAAATACAGGCTGGCAACGCACTTGCGACTCCTCTGGGGTTGCTAGTGTCTATGGACGGCGGCGATCGCTTAACAACAGGTGACCCGCATGTTCGTTTGCCTCCTATATGATAAAAAAAAAACTAAATTATGCATAAATATCAACTTCATGAAAATCGGTTGAGTACTTTCGAAGTTCATCGTGGACAAACATCATGACACTGGATTTTTATGTTTAAAATTGATTCACGTTCATTATTAATTCAATGACGCTTATTTACTAACATTTATTGTTAGCTACAATTGATAGATAAATTTATAATCCATTTTATTACGTATTGCAAGATTTATCGACTTGTTTTTCTTTTTTTTCCTTATGAATTTCAAGGGTGAACCTAACAGTCACGATAATAAGGGTATTTTTTTTTCTGTTAAGTACAAGATCACAAAAACATGGATATTTATTCTATCTTTAGTTTGGACTACCTCCAGACCGATTTAGAAAAAGACCTGTCACTATTCTACGATTCCATCAAAATGTTTTCCTTCACCGAAAGCTTTGATTTAGTTGCAAGGATTTGAGAGTAATACTTTTTTTCTCGAATTGACTACGCTATTGACCTGGCAAGGTCTTCACCGGACTACCCATCAATACTTAATACAACTTTTAAGATAAACATTGTTGCCAAGTGCACTGCTCTTTGTCCCTACATCTAACGACGTTGTTTTTTTAGGAATAACTTGAAAAGATTTATTCGCTGGCTCTTATCATGTAGTTAGATACAGCAGTAGTTAGATATATATAGTGTATATTATCTGTGCCCGCGATTTCGTCCGAATGGAAAGTTATGTTATTTATCTGTGGTACTTAAGTCGTATCGTCATTAAATTTACAATAACTTTTGATAGAGTGAACCGATTTTAACGAAATAAAGACTAAATGTTACTCGAAGATATATTTTATGATTTGATGAGGTTTTATAGTGAACGCAGTACTTTAGCAGTGATGCGTCTTCATGCAAACAGACAGAAATAAGTTTTACATATACACCATTTAGAAATCAGTGTACGAAACTAATTTTGTGTCTTAAAAGTCAATAAATTTTATGAGTTAATATGGTATACGTCATTATTGACAATAAAGAACAGCAATTTGCTCCTTCAAATATAGTTATTAATTTATACTAAGCTTCATGAGCGTACAAATCAAAACGTCCATTACAATGTGCCTCTATTATAATGATTTGAGCAATATAATTCGGAGAAGAATATAAAAATTCTTAGCGGTATCGACAACGCTTTTCATTAATTTTCGAAAAGTGATAACTCATGGGGTTAAACTAGAATATTTAAAAAAAAATGTCGCGTTTATCTCATATATTATGAACATAATATTGAAATTTTAAGTAAGTAATCATAATATTTAATATTTTTTTTTATGTTTATAAATATGTAATAAAATTTCTGTTACAAATGTACCATTTCAGTTATTTAAAAATTGTTTTTTTTTTTCGAACTAACTACGCTATTGACCTAGCAAGGTTTTAATAGCTTCACCGGACTACTAAGACGAACAATTAAGGTACTCAGCCGATTTTTAACTAGCTCAAGTGTGCGCGGCACATCTCGGCTTGGGCTGTTGCCTGATTCATGCAATCCGAGACCTATCTGAGCTAACCTAAGCTTAGCTACATATTCATACTTATATAAGTTACTAGCTGTTACCCGCGGCTCCGCACGCGTTTTTTGAATGTATTAAATAAATGTAAAATTGTTATTAGATGTGTAGATAACAATAATACTCTTTCAAAAATATTTGTAAGTATGACACGCACATCATCTACAGTAATAGGTAAATGGGATGGAATTTATCATAAGCCACATAGCTGGAACTTTAAACTACTATCTATGTATCAGCCTCATTGCACACTTACACTATATAAGAAAGTAATGAAAATATTAAGCTATACATTATCGAACAATATGTGTTCAATCTTTTATTGTATAGATATAATATCAGGTATCGTCTGCTGAACTCGCTAGCTTCGCTCGCTAAAACAGCTAATTAGTTGGTTATTTGCCCGTAAAATTTCTGTTAAAGTATTACTTGTAGTCCGTTGAAGCTGTTAAGACCTTGCTAGGTCAATAGCGTTATCATTTCTAAGAAAACAAAACCGTTCATATGGGTCCAGCTGTTTCGGAGATTACCCGGAACAAATAAGCAAACAGATATATCGACAGAATCAAAAAAAAATGTTGATATTTGTAGCACCGCAGATATATGTATTCATCAAAAAGTATTTATTTGAATATTATATACACACGCTTTATTCTTATAATACCTAATACGCAATATATCACAAACCAAAAATTGGAAACAAAACTAACGTAGAATAAACTTTTTGAGGAGTTTTTGACGGGATTTCAGTCAGTGTTATGTAGGGATTTTATATTTTATTCATAATTTTGTATTATTTTACTCTATGTTGTGTTAAATTGGCGGCGTTTTATGTAATATGGTTTGTTTATTATGCATGAGTGAAATAAATGAAAAATAATGCCATGGAGCATGTATTCTGTAAGCTTAAAATTAAGAAGATAAAAATTTACGAAATATTATATAGAAGATTTGGCGCTTATGTATAGAGAATACATAAGAACTACCTATACTGACAATTTCAGAATTGGCAGTATGGATTAATTCCTTCGCCTGTATTGTGATGGACGAATATTATTACTACTAACCTTTTAGAATATCAGCACAAAGAAAATTTACAAATGTTTCCGACACAAAAGTACCACGTATAATTAAAAATTGAAAACAAAACTAACGTAGAACAAACCTTTTGAGTAGGAACACAAAATAAACCATGAAAATATTTCCGATAGAATGTTATCGCGTTACCATGGCAACGCATATAATACTGACATTAACACGCAGCGGAAGCTTAAAAAATAGCCCGTTTTTTTGACATTCTTAATTAGTGCTCAACTCCTGTTGGTTTTAACGTGATGATATGTAGCCTATAGCCATCCTCGATAAATGAGCTATCTAACACTAAAAGAAACTTTTAAATTGGATCTGTAGTTCTTGAGATCATAGCGTTCAACCAAACAAACAAACAAACAAACAAACAAACAAACTCTTCAGCTTTATATATTAGTATAGATTGGAACATATAAAGCTACATATTCATACTTACATGAGTTATTGGAACATATAATGTAGTCCGGTGAAGCTGTGAAGGCCTAGTAAGGCCAATAGCGTAGTCAGAGAAAAAAAAAGGAACATATAAGTGTACCAAGCATACATACCTCAACAACTCTTATATGTATTTTGTATTGGATAACTTTTCTAAACTGTTCCAGTTGAATAAGGGAAAAACAAAAATAGAACCCTTCCACTTTCAAGTGAAAGCATGTGTGCGTGCACGTGTATGGAGGTGATATGTGTAATTTCGTCGCACTGATGTGAGATTTAGTGTCACTGTATCACGCGAGCAGCGTACTCAAGGGCTCCACGCCGAGGGAACGGACCTAGGCTTGAGCTGCTGCCAAGGGGGGCCTAGTTTGGTATGCGGGAGCGAAATTTACCGCTAGACCACGGCGGCGTGATCTGTGGTTACATGGGCGTGGGCGTGAGCACGTTCGGTTTGGAGAGACAGGCTGGTACTGATCGTTCACTGCCGTTATTTCATCGTGAGGGTCGGTAAAAACATGTCGCGGACGTCTTTTACAACGCGCAGCGTTCGGTACGGGTTCGTATTTTGCGGCGGATATCACTAACGGATTGGGATGATTCACGGCTTTTTCAAAATAACTAATAGTAAATGATTTTACGTACACCTATATAGCAGGCATTTTAAAAATTGTGTATCAAAGTTTATCCATCTTATGCGAAATCGTAATAATAAGGGGGCATTGTTAGAGTGCCGGCGCTAAATCTGAATCCGGCACTGACTATACCATAAAAACAAATTAGGTACAATAAACCGCATGCTTTTGCTATGTATATGACATGATTTGTTTTCTTTTACATTTACTCTCTTGATGACACCACGTGACCTTCAAGATATGTTTCGTAACTTGTTTTCCAATATTCGCACACCCATACTCTAAATGTATTATTTCCAAACAGAATTAATTATACTATGTTCAGTTTACGCCCTAAAAAGGCAGTCGGAGGTCGAATATATGCAACGATTCGCAATTCGGGTCATTTGATACGTCTGTGACTCTTTCTTTTATAAAAAACAAGAAAATTTGCAACACACACAGTTAATCCAGTTTATGTGAACTTAAAGATACTTTGATTGGCTTTATTCCTTTTCAGTATATTGATGTCGTAACTTAAATTGTGTATATTGTCCATAGCCAAAAGCCAAAAATTAAGCTGATACGACGGCGGAGATGCAAATTGACTAACGTGAAAAAACTTCCAATGAATCGTTAGTCCATTAGCGTTTCAACTATTAAGATACGCAAGATAATTATTAATTTCATTGTTTCATTATTCGTTATTAGCATCTATTAAAAATTTAACAATTAAAAATAATACAAAATCCGTCTAGAAATACCTACTAATATTGTAATTGCTAATTTGTGTTTGTCTGTATGTTCTGCATTAACATCTATCTTAGCTTTTAATCTAAATTTAAATTTATAGTAACAAACTTAGCATTCACAACTTGAGCTGAGCAAAGTTCAAGTCATCAAATTCAACGACTTACGAAAACGGATAGAAGCATTACAAATATTTGTATAGGAATTATTATTTGACATCATTATTTGATTGTCACTGACTTGATCCTTCATTGCAGAAACCTCAAAAAGGTTTTCATTCTTTGTTTCATTATCAGTTAATTTGTTTTTTTCATTTTTTTTCAAAATTCTTTCAATAGGCATATTTCAATTTATCTTTACAATTAGAGACATATTACTTACATACACAGTATTGGAATAAAATGAACCACAAACTTAGCATAATCACTACATAGTATAAAACAAAGTCGCTTTCTCTGTCCCTATATCCCTATGTATGCTTAAATCTTTAAAACTACGCAACGGATTTTATGCGGTTTTTTTTAAATACAGTGATTGAAGAGAAAGGTTTATATGTATAATAACATCCATTAAATAGTGGAGAAATGCTGTTATTTTTGAGGTTTCTAATGTGATGTCGTAAATAATTACATTTTTCAGCTTACATTGCAACAAACGCAGGCTGACCCAAACGACCCTACCAAACCCTACGAGATTTATCAAAATAATGTACGCAGGAAATCTTCATGGTATAGCGAAAGGGGAATTATTTTACTCCAAATTTAACGCGTGCGGGCCACGGGCAGTAATAAATAAATCAAAACTACTAGATCGATTTTAATTATTTTTTCAGTGAATGACATAGGTTATATATTTTATACCTATGCGAAGCCGGAGCGGCCCACTAGTAAACTATAAATACGATACCTAACATTGCGCTGAGTAACGCTGTAACTTGGCGCAGTTTAAGCTGAACTAAGGTTTGATAAGGATGAGTACGTTCATAGATTACTGAGCTCATACTTAGTGTGCTTACAAAAGACTACTTTAGCGAAATGATCAACGAATGTTTTATCAAATAAATAAGATGGTTAGTTACAAACTAATTTATGCTTGCGGTTTCGCTTGAGCTGCTCCTGAACTATTCAAAACCATAACGCTATAAGGCATAATGGTCGACATAATGCAAACAATATCAGTGTTATTACAAAAAAGTTAAATACGTATTGAATACTTGCTTTAAAAACGTTACGTTTTAAATGCATCGCGGTCTCTAAATGTTCGCCATCTTGTTCTTTTGTCTCGCTTTAGTTAGGTTAAATTAGACTTGGGAAAAAGGATAACGCCAACTTGCCTCGAGCGAGCGCAATGCATTTATTACGAAATTTTTTAAAAGTAAATATTTAATACGCCACACGTATTTAACTTTTTTGTAATAACACGTTGATATATTTTTTTTTGTACGACATTCATTTCCTATCGTAAACAAACTTTTTACATATTAATTTTACAAAATAGATTCTATGATTTACACCTGCCAGGCGTCTCGTGATGCTCTCATTTTTTTTAATATAAAGACATACTTAATTATATTTTTAAATTAAAACTAACTTATAAAACGGACTTTGTCTTGTTTGTTGATAATAAAAGAATTTTCCTGTTTTTCTCTTTGGTTTCTTATAAACTGCGAGTATTGAATGATAAAAAAATACATTTAATATTCGTATATATAACATAGTGTCGTTTTAACTAGAAAATAATCCTTTTTACTTATCAAGACTCATAATAATAATGTAAATCTAACATGTTTGTACTTTTTAAGTACTGGGAATATGTTGTAAAATACATTTCAATTAGTTTCAAAAATTTTTGTTTGTCTCTTTGTTTGAACACGCATCACTGCTAAAGTACTGTGTTAACGATAAAAACTCACACATAGAATTATAAAGCATATCCGAGAGTAACATTTAGTTTTTGTTTAAATAAAATCGGTCCACTTTATCAGAAGTTATTGTAAATTTAATGACGACGCGACTTAAGTACGAGAGAAAAGTAGATAAGTAAATGGACTCAATACATTCAGATGATCTTATTCTTGCTAGTAAACTCTTTGCAGTCCGGTGAAGCTATTAAGACCTTGCTAGTACAATAGCGTAGTCAGATCGAAAAAAAAAAATTTTATAAGTCACTATTTTTTCACAGGTTCCACAAGGACGAAGTTGCGGTCACAGCTAGTTCTTACTAATATTGTTGATGGGAGTGTGTGTTTATTTGTGACGCTTTCACGCCTCGACTACACAACCCATAATCAATTTTGCTCAAATATAATCAGGAATACATAAAAAATAATATAAACATTCTTTCATAAAAAAATTTACCATTTACGATGGATATAGATCAATTTAGTAGTTGGTAGAACGTTGAAGCTATTACTGGTTTCAGCATGAATGGGTCGGCTCAACCGGGGTAGTACCACCCCTCTCACAGAAAACCGACGTGAAATAACAGTGCTTGCATTGTTGTGTTTCGTTCGGTCAGTGAGAGCGCCGGAGGCCCACCTCCCTTCCTCATTCCTCCTTTCCCTTTCCTTCCCCTCCCCCTCTCACATATAAAGGCTGGCAACGCACTTGCGACTTCCCCGGTATCGCTAGTGTCTATGGACGGTAGTGATCACTTAACCTCACCTTTGATATAAAAAAAAGAATATTTAGACGCGAACAAAAAGTAGTAGTAAATCAATTTAGCAGAACCTAAAAAGAACTATATAGTATTTATATTTAACACTGACAAATGGCTGTGCTTTTGTTTGCATGAAAATGATGTTATTGTTTCAAGGCAGATACACGATCATTCTACATGGCTTTTATCATAAGCACTTAACCTCTATATTTACCGAATTTAAATCGACTATGTTAGAACACATGATATTGTTAACTGGCATACGGTCGGATCACAAAGAAATCCTTGTTAAAATAAATTGTCATAAACCTAGCAGTGACTTAGAAAACAGCTAGGCTTATATCCAAAAATAGATTAGGTCTTTTAAATCATAATATTGCACAAAATGTATCTTTCAAGACTTTCATTACTCAAGATCCAGATAGTAACTATGGCAGCGTATTTAATATCATAAGCACTGAATTTAGTAAACATTGCTCAAGAAAGGTTGTCCATTGGAGTTTCTTACCGGTTCTTCTCTATAACTGGGTTGCTTGTCCGAACCGGTGGTAGTTTTGACCTTCATGAGTGCCTTCTTAGGGCGTAAACTGAATAAAGTGATTTTGGTTTGATTTGAACGCATGGCTCTTGGCGAAAATCGTAACTTAATACTCTCAAATATCTTCTATTTACCAGAAAAAATCTTGTCACAAGCGACTCAAGTCATGAGTAGTCCGGTGAAGCTGTAAAAGCCTTGCAAGGGCAACAGCAAACTCAGTTCGATAAAAAAAGACAAGTCATACAGTTATTACATCGAACAAAAAAACACTACAACTATTTATATATATCTATAAGTAATATAACCCGTTATTCTTCATTGTAATTAATATTTTATGGCGACATGTGAATAAATTTTATATTTAAATCAGATAATATCATTTTTCATTTTGACAAAATAAGTTGTTGATAAAAACATAATTGTTATTTATCTTCTATCTACAATATATATATGTGTATATACTATGTACATACAGATAATTAAGACTTAATTTATTCAAATTTCCCACACAATCTTTGTCCGCTATTTTCTGACAGTATTTTAAATCTAGTGCAGCTTAAAATGACCTAATTATTGTTATTTTTTATATTAATTTAATTTTTTTACTTACTAACATGAACTAATTGCGATAATAGTCTTATATATAAGAAGGCCCCCGAAAAATTACTTATCCTAACACTGAAAGAATTTTTCAAATCGCACCAATAACACGTTCAACGAAAAAAAACAAACCATCCAGCTTTATAATATTAGTATAGATTATAGGATTAGGATTTGATAAATGAAATGGAAATTAAACCATATATAAATTTTAAAATTAATAAACATCAATATTTAGACCCGCCACAATATTTACAATAAACAACGGCAACCACTAAATCCATACTTTATTAAGTAGTTGTATTTAAAAAAAAAACAATTAAAATCATCTACAATATAAAGATGAAATAAAAAAAATACACTCACCTGCCTTAACAAAGGCGTATACTTTCCTTCGCCGCTATTCCCATTTACTATCTCACCCATATTTTTAACGAATAAAACTAATTGAAAAAGTATTAAAATCTTCAAAAACACATTATGCACTGAAAACGTTCAAACAGAACGGTAAAATGAAACAAAAGGATAAAACCTGACGTCGGACGACGAAAACACTTCACAAGATAATACTTTCAGTGATAATAACGATTAGATTATAATAATTATTGTTGCAATGACAGATTAATATTACAATACTTGGAGAGAGAGCGTCGTCTTAGCTTGTGCGATTCGTCTTTGTTTGTAAACTGCGAAAACAGTTCTGCGTTGACATAAAGTTCTGTTCATATGGCCAACGCAACTTCATAAACTTACGTCACTTTTTTGTTTTATTTCTTTGTTTCCTTTCGTGCTCTTGTTTTCATTGTGTCATGGTTTTTTCTGAATATGCCTGGCTAGCTACCACCTATAATTTTAGAATATGTCACCAGCCCCCGTTCGTGTTCCGGCATGTTTGTCTTCCCCAGGTCGACTACATATCTACCTACCTTAGAACTTCCAGTCCAATACCTATTTATGAATATGGCTGTTGTCCTTTCGCAAAGCATGGCTGATCCAAGCCCATGTTCGCCGATAGACTTAGTTGTCTAAGGGATCTTCATGGTACATCTACAACTCTGCATTGCTGATTGTCTCTAGCCAGAAAAATCTCAAGATTTGACATAAGCTGCAATTGTCGAAGACTTAGAGCTGGTGTGTGAGATCTGATAGTCTTCTATTTTCACATCTGTACAGTAAGACTGACATCAGACCCAGTCGTGTTCAAATTCCACTTGATCAGTAAATTTACATTACATAGGTTGATCCCAGAGCCTAAGCGTGCATAAGCAGATATTATCACTGATGTACAATTTGTACTTTGTAGATATTGATGTTTCAATGTAGTATACAATGATAAACTTGCTGAACCTAGAAGAAAACTGCCTCTAAAATGCAGAGCCCACCAATAGTTGCTCGACGAGAGATTTCCAACTTAAGATTGGTAGTTAGCTAAAAAAGCCCTACCGCCAAACAGAAACCACAGTTTCATGCCCACAATGGTAAATGCTAGTGTAATAGTAAGTACTGCAGTCCAAGAAATATGACGACTAATGGTAGACCAGTAGCTCATAATCATTTCCAATTTGTAAGCATCTCGTATGCTAGATAATGGTGATGCTCCTGGTTGACTTCGGCCACAACGATTGTTTTACTCTGAACCTGATGCGCTCTCATGTGACTTATACAGCCAATCTTTTCCGAGAAAGAATAATGAAGAATGCTAGATGCAACATGTATGTTTCCGAAATGCAACAAACTAAAAAATACTGTGACGTGATCATTAATATATGCATGATTATTGCGTTCAATTCAGCTACCGTCTCCTATCATTACGCTCAGTTATTGGATATGCACCAGCTAATCCTAGAGGGCCATTACGGCAAATGCTTTGCACACGGTTTTATTGGCAATTATCGTCTCTCACCTCCATATAGCCAATCGCGAAAGCTAAGTCTTTCTTATCTTATTTACATCAGTAATGATTACTTCCTTCCATGTCTTGCTACTACATACAGACGATATTGTAATTACTGTTCGTTTATTTGCATTTCCTTATGAAGTTTTTACTAACCTTCAACAGATAGTATTAAACTTTAAGGTCAAATTAATATGCAAATTCTATACTGATCTTGGAGGTCACTACTCAAAGGCCATATTATCATGAGCTATACAACGCATGTAAAACAAGAAACTTTGTGGATCATCCATCTTTTGTTGAATTGCGAAGAGTGGCAGATAAGAAATTAGCGATTAAATTTGCCATAC
Source organism: Antheraea mylitta (assembly GCA_014332785.1). Taxonomy (NCBI): domain Eukaryota; kingdom Metazoa; phylum Arthropoda; class Insecta; order Lepidoptera; family Saturniidae; genus Antheraea; species Antheraea mylitta. The sequence continues at coordinate 82,825 of JACEII010000174.1, forward strand.
TACATTAGTAACTTTTTTTTAATGCAAAATTTGTTTTACTTATTATAGATTCTTCACCTTTGCCATCAATCTTCAATTTTTTCACAATCTAAGTCATCTCCAACAACCTTCTCGCACACCGTAGCAATATATTTTTTTCATATATCATAGGAGACAATCAGACAGATGGGTCAGCTGATGTTAAGCGACAACCCCCGTCCATAGACACTAGCAACACCAGGGGAGTCGCAAGTGCGTTGACATCCTGTGTTTGGAGAAGGAGAGAGAGGCAGGAAAGAGTGTGGGTTGGAGAGAGGGAGAGGAGATAGGTCGCCGGTGCTCTCACTGACCGAACGAAACGCAACAATGTAAGCATTGTTACTTCACGTCTGTGCTTTATAAGAGGGTGATACTTCCCCGGACTTGCCGACCCATTCATGCTGGAACATGTAATAGCTTCAGTGTGCCTCTACCACCTTGACAATATATTTTACATCTGAGAAGTGTTTAAAAGAAACAGAAATAAGTAGTGATAAAGAAACCCAAAAGAATCCGAGTGCAATACAGTGTAATAAAAAATTTATTGAAATATATAAACTTTTTTTTCTTCGAACTGACTACGCTATTGGTCTTGCAAAGCCTTTACAGCTTCACCGGACTACAATATATAAACTCACATACCATTATCTTCTTTCTGCGTAGTAGGATAAAAACAGCACTGACACTTTCTTAGAAAATCATGCTTCTTTTTTTATTAAATAAAAAAAGCCCTCTGCTACGTCTATCTGTCTGTTTGTTCAAGATAAACTCAAGACCTACCCAATGGATTTTCATGCGGTTTTCACCATTGGATAAAGTGATCATGAGGAAAGTTTAGATATATGATTTGTTAAGGTTTTTTATATAAGGTTTTAAACATCTATAGGAGCGGGTAAACCTGATTTTGACTTGGCGCGACGTGGCGACGTGACGACGCAAAACACGAACTCTCCACTTTTAACGAAATATTCAAACATATTTGCAACTCTTTTTTTTTCGAAATGACTACGCTATTGACCCAGCAAGGTCTTAACAGCTTCACCGGACTAGATATTTGCAACTCTATCTGTATTAACATAAGATTAAGATTATTTTGTCGTCCACTCGTTATACTAGTGTTATGGGCACGCGCCGCCGATTTAGCGCTTTTTGATAAATGCCGCCAAACACTGCGCCTGCGCCTAGTTGAATTTTTGTATTTAATAAAGTGAATACGTAATAAATAAATAGTCATTATTTTATGGAACAAACTCGTAATGCTTTATCTTTCCATTATGCCATAGCTGATTCCTATCGCAATCTGTTCTTTTATGCATTTAACTTATACAAAACAATTTTTACGTTTCACATCTGCCAGGCGTTCCCTAGCGGCTCAATTTTTCTTCATTATCAGGGCGGGACAAGGTCCGCCAGGCCCTTTACTCTGAATATTTAAATAATCCAATTGCTATGTAAAAATGGTACTTATTTCACAGTGTAATTAACATGGTTATATATATATAATCAATGCTCTAATGACAAAGTACACGAACGTGACGGAAAAAACATCGGATAAATTCTCGTCATGTGTCTAATGTACTAAAATCCTTTGTGATGAATCAAGTACAAATAAACTCTGCTAATTCTAGTAAACCGATATAACCAACTCGGTTTTTATAGCATAATGATTTAATTGCATTTATATGTATGAAAATTATTATATTCTTAGTAATATCGTATGTCAAATGCAATGGTAATGATGCATATCTTTGAAGCGGACTTTCCTATGGATGTCTTTAAAATTCCGATCCGCAACATTTTTGTATGACAAAAAGTGGAGGGGGGAAACACTGTGTCTGGTAGAGTGTTGGAAACACCGGTTTTCAGCCGTTCACCGAAGTTAAGCAACATGGGACGCGATCAGTACTTAGACGGGTGACTACGGGTGACGGGAACACCGCATCACGTTAGCTTTGCTTTTTTAATTCAAATATTTACCTATAATACCACAGTTTTACTTCTATCGTGTCTCTATAAGACTCATGCTGTATTTTTAATTATAAAAAAATATTACATAAAAATATATACATTTCGTTACCTACTTTTTTCTACATTTCATTGAATAGGTACCGTCCAAACATTGAAAGTTCTCTAGTTCTAGAATGATCTCCCAGCAGCACTGTTTTCGGACAAAGGTAATGACAATTAAACAACTTTCAAGAAACAAGCCTATTCCTTTGTCAAGGGCCGGCAACGAATCTATGATCGCTCTCGTGTTACAGGTGGGTGGCGGTGATCACTTACCATCAGGTGTTCAGCATGTTCATTTGCCACCAATGCTATGAAAAAAAGATAAACATTAAACATATATACTTTTATATTTATAACATTACTTTTTTATATCATAGGAGGTATTTTACATCATCTGGGTCACCTGATGTTAAGTGTTCACAACCGCCCATAGACACTAGCAACACCAGGGGAGTTTCAAGTGCGTTGCCAGCCTGTGTTTGGGGAAGGGAAAGGGAATGGGCAAAGAGACGGGAAGGAAGAGGGGAGGTGGTCCTCCGGTGCTCTCACTGACCGAACGAAACGCAACAACGCAAGCACTGTTAATTCACGTTGGTTTGCCGTGAGAGGGTGGTGCTACTTCGGGCGAGCCGACTCATTCATGCTGAGACCAGTTATAGCATTAACGTGGCACTACCACCTACAATAAAGAAAAAAAAAATGAAATTGAAATTTTTTATGGAAAAAAAATATATAGTAGAATTTAACGTTTCACCACAATGTCTTAGATGGTACACACCAATAGATAATCACAGATTTTCAACTTCAGGATATCAGCTAGTCAGGAGGACTAAGAAAAACCCCAACCACCATGTTATGGCTTCATAACGACATTTTCATTCCCTGAAATAACTCATATGCTAGGATTCGAACCATACTCCATCGACACGGTGTT
>JACEII010000174.1:86186-166835 GCA_014332785.1 Antheraea mylitta
GATTTAGCAAATATCTCCGACTACAGTGCCTCATCATCGTTCTTTGTCACAACGACATTTTAAATCTAGTTTCTCGGACGCACCTGTTTCAATTAGAATAGTAGGACGGTATTCATACAAAGTATTTCGAACGGCAGTCTAATTTGTTGATACTACGTGACTGTATCTGTAAATACATTCGTTTAACAGAGTCGCAACGTGTAAAATTATTTATAGATTTTTCTTTAATCTTATCTATTGTTTATCAACTCTGTTGTAACGAAGAAATTCTTGAAATAAACAAATTTTTATTAATTATTACCAGCTCTGTTCTATCAAAGAAAATCTTAAAATAAACTTAACTATTGTTTATCAATCATTACCAACTCTGTTCTAACAAACAAATTCTTGAAGTAAGCTATTGTTTATTAATCATCCTAGCTCTATTCTAAAGAAGAAATTCTTTAAATAAACTTAACTATTGTTTATCAATCATCACCAACTATGTTCTAATGAAGATATCCTTGAAATAACCTATAACATTACCAGTTCTGTTCTAATGAACAAAATCTTGAAATAAACTAAGTATTGTTTATCAATCATTGCCAGCTCTGTTATTAAGAAGAAAATATCTTTCTATTAAAGTATGACCGTGTAAAATTATATAAAATGACAACTGAACTAGTAAAGAAAGAAACAAAATGTATTTATTGTAGCAACTACACGAACAATACAATACAATACAGAAAAAAATAGAGTCACAAAGATATGTATAACTTTACATGTTGAATTAAAATTGTGACGAATATATTTAGTATTATGACCCCATAATACTAAATATATACATTAATATATATAATAATTACCCAATTGATCTGCCTAAAAACTTGATACAGGAAATGAAAGGTCATATAGTAAATATATTAACAGAACACGCGCACCATCATAGAAAGTGAAGTTGAAAAAGAAATTAAAAATTAACACGTGGCGTCATCTATGAGTTATTTATAACATTCGGTCCTACAATTTTCTGTCAAAAAACTAATTTAAAGCGCCATCTGTTAGATACAGGTGAAATTTAGAATGAATGACAATAATAAACATTGACAATCATTTAATTTGTTATTAAAAGATTTTGAGACCATTTATTGTAATACAAATTATGCTATCTCTCAAGTTTAACCAAATTATACGTAAATGGCAACGTTTCAAGAATATCGGATGAGTAGTTTCGGAGCTTCGTTAACAAATATAATAAACACTGGCTTTTTAGATATTTAAGATGTAAATGGATCGTATATATCAGTTGAAATCTAAACGTGACAACCTGCAATTTTATGTCTTACTAGCCTCTGCCCGCGACTTCGTTCGCGTGGAATACACTAACACTAACACGTAGCAGTTCTCAAAAGGAAAAAACCTCCCGATTTTGAAACATTTTTCTTCTGTGTTCCGTTCCTGTTGGTCTTAGCGTGATGATATATAGCCTATAACCATTCTGGATAAATGAGCTATATAACACTGAAAGAATTATTCAAGGCGGACCAGTAGTTGCTGAGATTAACCCCTACAACTTCACAAGGTTACAAACTCACAAACTTTACCTCTTTATAATATTAGTATAGATCTATCATGTAAGTTCACTAGGTAGTATACTGTTATTAAATTTAATATAATAACTAGCGAAACGCCTCACTTCGCATGAGTGCAATTACTCTTTGGGTACAATGCACTAATGTGACATCATAAGTTTTAAAAGATTTAGGTCAATTTTTTACCTCTTTGATATTGACAGGTCCTCAAAGTCATAGAGGTTATTAAACTTCAAACAAACAACTTTGTTATTGTGTGATATCTTATAAGAAAATAATTTAAATTAAGTTTTGATTGAAAGTAAACTTCTTTAAATTGCATTTCGAAAATACGAATATTTTTTAATTATTTGTAAAAGATAAATATGGTTACTGTTCGTTATCCTTAAGATGTACACATACAACTTCTTAAATTTTTCTGTACACATTTTTCACTTGAAGACATGGGGCCGAATTTATCGGAGGCGCAGTACGGCTTCCGGTCGAGGCGTTCAATCTACAACGCCCTGAGCCACTTGAAGGCGCTCTCTCCGCGGGCGATTTCCTGGCGTGAGAAGCTGTTTTTTTTTATATCATAGGAGGCAAACGAACAGTTGGGTCACCTGATGTTAAGTGATCACCACCGTCCATAGATACTTGCAACACCAGGGGAGTCGCAAGTGCGTTGCCAACCTGTATTTGGGAGGAGGGTGGGGGAGGGGCAAGAAGGGAAGGAGGAAGGGGAAGGGGAGGGTAGGTGGGTCTCCGGCTCTCTTACTGACCGACCGAAACGCAACAATGCAAGCACTGTTACTTCACGTCTGTTTTCTGTGAGAGGGTGCTGCTTCCCCGGACGAGCCGACCCATTCGTGCTGAAAACAATAATAGCTTCAGCTTGGCTCTACCTCTACCAGAACCACTGTTGGCGGTGTCACTGTACATCTTGAGGCGCTCCAATTTTTCGGAGTGCCCTCATACCTGTGGTGGCTGTTGGAGGCGTACTTTGAGGGAAGGGAGATCGTCTGCGCAGACAGCAGAGAGCAGATAGTCCGACGTGGGACTCCTTGTGGAGTCCCACAGGACTCGGAGCTGGGGCCACTGTTGTGGAACCTGGGCTACGACTGGGTGCTCCGCGGCGCGCTCCCATATGTTACGCGGATGACACCCTAGTCGTATCCAAGGGGAGAGATAGATCAGCGTTGGTGCGCCAGGCCACGATGGCTACAACCTTCGTAGTTGGGCGCATCCACCGGCTGGGGCTCAAGGTGGCCCTTGAAAAAGCCGAGGCCCTACTGTTTCACGGACTTCGACAGCGGCAAAATCCTGGGGCCCACTATTGGTTGGTGGCGTCCGAATCGCGATAGGGACCCGGATGAAATATCTGGACCTCACTCTGGACGGGTGTCCGCGGTTCGAGCCCCACTTTGAGGGGCTCGGACCGCGTATAGTCGGGGTAGTGGCAGCGCTCTGCCGACTTCTCCCAAACACGGGAGGGTCGGTTGCTGCCTACAGCTGTCTGTATGCAGGGGTAATGAGGGTCATGGCCACTTACGGGGTGCCGTTGTAGGTGGAATCCCTAAGCGTTAGGAACGCATAGAGTGTATACCACGAGTGCAGCGTTGGTATGGACATCGCGCAAAATATTCTCTGAGTGTACGGCGTGGGACGATCAGCGTGATTACGGCCATGCTCGGTGGCGAGGATATGTGGACTGCTGTGGCCTCGTTTTGCGAGAAAATTATATCGCAGAAGGAGGCGGCGGAGATGGCTCAGGTTGAAGATCCGCAAAGTGGCCGTCTTCACCAAAGAAGAGTAGAAAGAGCGAGACGGAACGCCCAATTCCTCCCACTACCGTAGCCGAACCTGAGGTCATGGGCCGGTGGGCTCATCTCCTCGTTACACAGGTTCGGTTAACGAGGGGAGGCGACTGGTTGTGTACCCAGTTGCCTCTCTATAGTAGGACAAAGCCTAGCGTTCACACGTCAGGCTGCCGCAGTAGCGGCTCTCAGGGAGATAGCAGATTCGATCCCTGGCCGCTCCTACCATGCGGCGGATGGTACACCGTGGGGTATTAGTCCATGTGAGTCAGACATAACCTTTTTTTTTTTTATTAACGTGGGGAAATACCTAACGGTTACGCTACCCTCCCAGGAGATAAGGTAGGTTATGTCCGATTCGCACAGACTAAAACCCCACGGTGTACCGTCCGCCGCATGGTAGGGGCAGTCAGCGATCGAGCATGCTCACTGACCTGAAAACTGCCCCTGCGGCAGCCTGGCGAATGAACGCCAGGCGTCGCCCTACTATAGAGAGGCTACTGGGTACACGACCAGCAGCCTCCCCTCGTCAGCCTCACCAGTGCAACGAGGAGATGGGGGGCCCCGCCCCATCCCTTCAGGTTTGGCGACGGTTTTGGGAGAGACGGGCATTACGCCTCGCCCCTCCCGCTGCCCTTCTTTGGCGAAGAGGACCACTTCTGGGATCGACCTCCCGGGCCCTCTCCGCCGCCTCCTTCTGTGAGATGACGGTCTCGCAGAAGGTGGCTACAGCAGCCCAGACGTCCTCGCTGCCGAGCATGGCCGAAACCACGCCCGGCAGCGAGAGATCGTCCCCCACCGCCGCAACCAGGGCGCGGCGCTGATCGCCCCACGCGGCGCACTCCGATAAAGTGTGCTGCGCGGTGTCCGTCTCAGCGCCGCACTCGTGGCATGCGGCGGTGGGCTCCCTGCGCGCTATCCGGTGCAAGTACCAACCGAAGCATCCGTGCCCGGTCAGCACCTGCACCAGACGGTACGTTAGGGAGCCCCATCCCCTGTTCACCCAGGCCGACAGGACCGGGCGGACGGAGTCTATGGTAAATCTTCCGTAACGCTCGTCCGCCAGGTGTCGGCCCCATCTCTCTATTTGCTGGCTGCGGGCTGTAGCCCGCAGCGCAGCGATCTCCCTGGGCGCCGGAGGTCTACCTCGGGATTTTCCTGCCGCCGCGTAATTGTACACGACGGCAAAAGTTTCCGCCTCCAGCTCCCAGGGTAGAGAGCCCGCGAGCACCATGGCCGCCGCCGAGGACACCGTGCGATATCCGCGGATCTCCCTCAACGCCACTGTGCGCTGCGCTTTGCGCAGGACGCGAACATTCGTGGCGCTGAGGGAGTCCGCCCACACCGGCGCCCCGTAGGCGGCCATGGCCCTCACCACCCCAGCATAAAGACGGCGACAGACAGCGCCCGGCCCTCCCGTATTCGGGAGAAGGCGGCCGAGCGCCACCGCCGCCCCTACTATACGCGGTCCGAGCCCCTTGAAGTGGGGCTCGAACCGCCAACGCCCGTCCAGGGTGAGGCCCAGATATTTCATCGTGGACCCTACCCTGATACGTACTCCTCCCACCGTTATATGGGCCCCAGAGGGTTGCCCCTGCCGAGGCCCGTGGAACAACAGGGCCTCGGTTTTTTCGAGGGCCACTCTGAGGCCCAGTCGGCGGATGCGCCCGACCACGAAGGTCGTAGCCAGTGTGGTCAGGCGCACCAGCTCCGTCCATTCCCTTCCCTGGGCTACGACTAGGGTGTCATCCGCGTAGCATATTAGACGCGCTTTGGAGTACGAATGTCAGGAACCTCCTCGTGGTGCACCCCGGGCAACTTCGACCGCTTCTCGGTTGGCGGCTGATACCTGACAAGACTCTGGCTTGCTCAATGGACTCTGTATCCTCCTCACTTACGACCACTGCATTCTTACCGGACACCGATCACAACAATCATGAAGGCAAGATTCAAAAAGACACTACCCCAGGAGGGTAACGACTCCACCGGAGTCGGAGAATCCCTCCCCGAGCCTTCGGGCTCGGGCAGCCCCACGTTTTATGGGGGAGGGGGGGGCAAAATTTTGCCACGACCGAATGCGAGGACCAGGGCAGGAACAAGGTTAATTGATTCTGCCAAAGACACGATGACTACGGCTACGGAAAAACGGACAATTGATTTGCCTGCGGCAGAGACTTATGAGAGCAACTCGCTCGAATACCAGTCGGCCGCGGCTAGCGAAGACAGCGATGTTCAAACTGTGGAAGGTCAAGCATCAGACACAGACTCCGCGTGCTCATATACGCGTACCACAGTGTTTAGATTATGCACACCTGTCTCTAACACAAAAAGAGACCAAAGAGGGCGCCCACCCACGGTAGGTAAATACGTGGGTTTAGCAAAGGCCAAAAAAATGCAGGCCGACCTAAAGAAGGAGGCGGAACGCCGGAAGGCGGAAGAGCAGACAAGCCTGATGGTCGAAGCTGCCCAGGCAGAGCGAGCAGCGCAGAAAGAAGTCATCGCCAAACTCCCTCAAGAACAGCTGGCGGCAGAGCTTAAAAAGAGGGTGCTAGCTGACGTCGACAGGATCCTGTATGTATCAGATCACACAGACATAACCTACTCTCTCCCCCGAGAGGGTGGAGTATCCATAAGAGATTTCCCCACGTTAATAAAAAAAACACTGGTGGCACAAAGATAGCGCGCGCCGGCGCCGGCAACGATCGGCGAGCTACCAAACGTTTTTTAGGATAGTGTTAGGTTTTATAACAACTTTGTTAGAAAAACCTGTTCGCGTTTCTTGCCGGTTTTTATCGATGGCTGGATTGTTTTCCGAACCGGTGGTAGCTTTGACGTTCATAAATGCCTAAAAAATGTATAATTAAAATGAAGTTTCAATTAATACCGGATTTGTGTATCGACAAGAGAATATTTTGCACGATAATAACGTGACTGTACGTTGCTAGGTAAGATAATTTCAAATTAATCTATGTATAATATTTTATCTCGTGATTAGTCAATTCCGCCCTTGACATTTTGTTAACAGCATTGAGTTATGGATTTATTGACCAATCTTTATATATACAACTCATATGTCCGTGTTTTTGTAATTCTTCTCTAACACAGCACGGTGTGGCGTGACTAAATCACTACACAATTACTAAAAAGTTAAATTCGTGTAATATACTTGCTTTAAAAAGGTTTCGTACTAAATGCACCGCGCTCGACAGAGACAAGTTCGCGTTATCCTTTTTTCGCAAGTCTAACCTAACGTAACCAAAGCGAGACAAAAGAGCAAGATGGCGAGCATTCAGCGACCGCGGTACATTTAAAACGCAACGTTTTTAAAGCAAGTATTCAATACGTATTTAACTGTTTTGTAATAACATCGTACATACTAAGAAAACAAAGTCCTCCGCCGCGTCGTAATCCGGTGAAGCTGTTAAGACCTTATTGGGTCAATAGCGTAGTCTTTTCGAAAAAAAAAACCTCCGCCGCGTCTATCTGTCTGTCTGTTCGCGAAAAACTCTAATCGTACTGAGCTGATTTTCATGCCGCTTTCATTAACAGATAGAGTGATTCACTAAGAAGGATTAGGTATATAGTTTGTCAAGATTTATTGTAAATTGTTTGAAATATATCGATAAATGTTGTAAGTGTCGAAAAAAGTCAAACCAATTGGTAGCTTTTCTCGGAAACGCAACTTAATCCCTTTGAGATATAACAAAACAATTGGGATATAAACCACGCAAACGTATCACGTTAGCACGTATCTGCCACCACTCCAAGCCAAAGTGTGCCGTGCACCCTTGAGTTAGTTGTCAAATAAAGACGGCTGAGTGCCCTAAGCGCTCGCCTATGTCAAAATGTTTGACGAGGATTGTACAGTTCTTTACTATAATGAGATCCAGTAGATGACGCTGTTTTTCCGATTTAGATAGCATGATGATAGTAATCCGGTGAAGCTGTAAAGACCTTGCTAAGTCAATAGCGTAGTCAGTTCAAAAAAAAATAGCATGATGATGGCAGTACCGGGATGAGCTTTCGCTCGGGAACATCGCGTTACGTTTGTTTTTGTTGTAATTTATTAGTTACAATTTTTGTCTGTGCTACAAAAATTTCACTTCTATCGTGTGCTTTATACGACACTCCCTGTTTTCTTGTGTTTTATGACCAATCCTTTGTTTTTTTTGTGTGATAGAAGGCAAACGAACAGGTGGGTCACCTGATGTTAAGTGATCACCACCGTCCATAGACAACAGAGGAGTCGCAAGTGCGTTGCCAGCCTGTGTTGGTGGGGCAGGGGGAGGGGGAAGGAAAAGAAGAAGAAGTTATAGGGAGGGAGGTGGTCCTCCGGCGCTCTCACTCACCTAGCGAAACGCAACAATGCAAGCACTGTTACTTCACGTCGGTTTTCTGTGAGAGGGTGGTACTACCCCGGACGAGCCGACCCATTCATGCTGAAACCAGTTACAGCTTCAGCGTGGCTCTACCACCTACCTTTGTTATATATATTTTACATATAACCCTAATTTATCTATTTAATATTGTCATTAGTTCAATAAATTGTCTAATTGTATTTCTGAAGATATTGTTATACGATAAGTTGCAGTTAAACTTGGCTCAAATTAACTGAACAATTTATGCTGTTACCTATTCAAAGGAAATGATTTTATTTTTGCCAACTAAGAATCCAGTAGATTATTACTGCCATTGTCGAGTTGGTAATGATATTGCAAGTGGCTTCCGATAATTTTATCGTTCTATCAAAATGGTGGCCGTATTGTTAGAACTTTTAAGGGAATTTTGTGGAAAGTCTGAATTCATGCTCCATAGTATTATTGGCGCCATCTTTTGAATTCTTAAGAAACTGTAATGTACTGAACGGATTTAAAAAACGATGAACTTAAAATTATTTATTTGCGTATCTCGACTTCCACGAAACAAAGCTTACAATTCAAACCAAATTGCGCTCAAGTCACTTGTATAATCCCATAAAAATTCATCTAATAATTTTGAAGATTGCCGTTTTAATACAGATCAATAAACAAACAGACAAGATTTTTTTTAGTTGTCCTATTATCTTGTACTCTTTCTCGTTGTAATTAATTTTTAGCAAATATTTTCAATGTCTACATTTCAATTGCTTGTGTGAGAATAAAGTATTCGAGTAGAAAATAAAAACCAGTTATTTTTTCAAGTATACTAACTAACTATTTCTAAAACTGTATGAGAATAGAATATTCTAGTAGGCTGCAAGATTATAACTTGAAATTTGAAAAATCTTGAAATTATATAAGGTACCATCTGCCATCTGTTAACTTTCTCTAGAACGCGTTCAAAGACAATTGTTTATTTTATGTAACCTGATGTTTACATTGTACACAGTAAAATACACAGATGGCGCTGACAATATTTTGGTAATGTGTTATAATCAATCGTTTATCTAACCAAATTATAAACAATATAATAAATTATAGATTTACGAAGTGTAAAGGTAAGAATTAACATTCCGCCCCCTATTAGCTAAACCAATGTATTCAAAGATGGCGCTTATAAACATTTCTGTACTAAATTTTACCTTTAAGATTTTATTTTATTTGACCAAATGATTCAATTTATAATTTGATTATATATATTATAATCATATTAATTTTTATGTATGTAGAAAAACTATTAATATAAAATACTATGAAAATAAATATATGTTGCACGCGCCATCTTTGATTTGTCATTGAAAATATTTTTAAAACCGTTGTGCTTTATGTACACCGCTAGCTAAAAAAAAAGCTAAAGCAGTAACAACTATTTATGACAAACATGATGAAGTAATACTACACAGTATGCCGTATTATCGATTGAAAACATTTGAAACGTTTGTTTTGTGTATCTAGCTCGCTAAAATGCTAACAATCTGTACAACATACATCTGAACTTTTTGTATAACACCCAGGTTCACCAGGTTCAGGTTTTTTTTTTTTTAACTTTATTTTTGGCAATCAATCTTTCCGATTATTACTGCCATTCTCACGTAGTCAATAATATCACAAACTTCGTGTGATCATTCCAATATTAAGCATCGTGTGAAACCATATTCTAACAAGATGGTGGATCCCTTGCTAGAACCTTCCAGGGAGTTTTTGTGGCATCTCAGAATTTCATGCTCCGTGTTATTATTTTCCATTCACTTCACTTATGCATAATAAACTAACTATATTACGTAAAACACCACCAAATTTACACAATATATAGTCAAATAACACAAGATTATGAATAAAATATAAAATCCAGTACATGACAAACTAAAATCCCGCCAAAAACTCCATCTCAGGTTCAGGTTAGGTGTAGCTAACAGTGTAACAAAGATGGCGTGCTATTAATAACTTTTGTGGGAAGGATGTTTAGTCTATGAATAAATTTAAGAATGTATCGATTTTTCGGATAAAAATAAAACAAAGAAAATATATAAATAATAATATTGGTAACTTATTTATTTAAACTAAAACAATGATCATAAGTTACATAGCTGCAAATAAGTTATCAGTCTTTAAAAATAATATCACATAGAGATTTTAAACAGTGTGACGTATTGGTTTAATCCACTTCCTCGACTGTAGGGCCGTCCTTTTGCTGGTAACCTGGTGCACCTCCGGGTGTACCTCCAGCAGCACCACCACCGTGCATCTTCGTCATAACCGGTGAACAGATACGCTGGACTTCTTTCAGCTTATGATCATATTCTTCTTGTTCAGCTAGAGTATTGTTGTCCAACCAGCGAAGGGCTTCGTCGCAGGCGTTTTTAGCTGTGGTCTTGTCTGCATCGCTCAGCTTAGTACCAGCATCGTCTAGCGCTTGTCGTACGCTAAAAACGTACGCCTCTAGCTGGTTCCTAGACGCTACCCTCTGCCGCTGCTTTTCATCTTCCTCTTTGTATTTCTCAGCTTCGGACAACATCCTGTCGATTTCAGCCTGCGAGAGGCGACCTTTATCGTTCTTAATCACGATATTCTTGCTTCTGCCGGTGCTGTTCTCCTTGGCAGATACGTTCAGGATGCCGTTAGCGTCCATGTCGAATGTTACGTCGATCTTCGGTACTCCTCGCGGTGCTGGTGGAATGCCCGTCAGATCGAACGTTCCAAGAAGGTTATTATCTTTAGTCATGGCTCTTTCACCTTCGTAAACTTGAATAGTTACTGCTGGTTGGTTGTCAGAGTAGGTGGTGAAGGTTTGTGACTGCTTGCATGGGATCTTAGAGTTTCGCTCGACGATTTTAGTCATCACTCCACCGGCGGTTTCGATGCCGAGAGACAGAGGAGCTACATCAACAAGCAAGACGTCTTGGATCTTGGAGTCCGTTTCACCGCTCAGGATGGCTGCCTGTACGGCGGCACCGTAAGCCACGGCTTCATCCGGATTGATGGACAGGTTCAGCTTCTTGCCGCAGAAGAAGTTTTGGAGCAAGCTCTGTACTTTCGGGATGCGAGTGGAACCGCCAACGAGGACCACGTCGTGGATCTGTCCCTTGTCAAGTTTCGCGTCCTTGAGCGCCTTTTCAACCGGTTCCAAAGTTCCTCTGAAGAGGTCAGCGTTGAGTTCTTCAAAGCGAGCGCGGGATACTCTCGTATAGAAGTCGATACCCTCATACAGGGCATCAATCTCGATGGTGGCCTCAGTGCTGGAAGAAAGGGTGCGCTTGGCTCTCTCAGCAGCTATACGGAGACGACGAAGCGCTCGAGGGTTCATTCGCAAGTCCTTCTTGTATTTCCTCTTGAACTCCTCCGCGAGATGGTTTACTAATCTGTTATCAAAGTCCTCACCACCCAGGTGGGTATCACCGGCTGTCGATTTCACTTCAAAGAGCGAACCTTCATCGATGGACAGGATAGAAACGTCGAAGGTACCACCACCCAGGTCGAAGATCAACACGTTCCTCTCACCTTTCAAGTTCTTGTCAAGACCGTAAGCGAGCGCTGCGGCTGTCGGCTCGTTGATGATACGAAGGACATTCAAACCAGCAATTGCTCCAGCGTCCTTGGTGGCCTGACGCTGGGAGTCGTTAAAATAAGCCGGTACTGTGATCACGGCATCGCGTACAGTCTTACCCAAATATGCTTCTGCCGTATCCTTCATTTTGGTCAACACCATGCTACTAATCTCCTCAGGGGCAAACCTCTTCGTCTCTCCCTTGAATTCCACTTGTATCTTTGGTTTTCCGCAGTCGCTGATAACCTTGAACGGCCAGTGCTTCATGTCTTGCTGTATCTTCGGATCCTCGAATTTCCTACCGATAAGCCTCTTCGCGTCAAATACGGTGTTGCTGGGGTTAAGAGCGACTTGGTTCTTGGCTGCATCGCCGATTAGTCGTTCCGTGTCCGTAAACGCTACGTAAGATGGTGTGGTACGGTTGCCCTGGTCGTTAGCGATGATCTCCACTCCTCCATGTTGCCAAACACCGACGCAGGAATACGTCGTGCCAAGATCAATTCCAATAGCTGGCATTGTTAATAACTTTTTCACTTATTACGTCGTACAATAACTTCGAAATGTTCACTTCGGTTAACACCGAACTCTTGTGTTACTCGTTTGTCGTTTCAAATTATTCTGATTTCCCGCCGGCTCGCGCCTACTTAAATACTAACCGAATGGGATTCGATAAATTTCTACAAAGTTGTCGGATGGACCAATCAGTACGCGTTTACAACCGAATAATCTAGAATGTATTAATACTGACCAATAGGAAGTCTGTAACTTTGGTGAGAAAAAGACAGATATATTGTTGTTTACTGTTTGCTTGAGAAATAGGGTGGCAACGTAAGAAAATAATCTGATTTTAAGTATTTTATGCGATGAATACGATAACTACGACGATAACTCGCTACAAAGATAACAATTTTATCACAATTAGCCTAAACTTCGTGATGATTATTTAAATGTGACTATTTATTGTCACAGTTTTAAATTATACATCATCGAACATTATGATAGCATTTTCACGATTCGTTGTCTCAATATTAAATTTAACATCATCGGACATTATGATAGTATTTTCACGTATTTACTAGATAGTGTATTATTTATAAATTGGAAACAAAAATAATTGAAATGTATTTCGATATTCATTTACATATATGGATATTTTCTTTGTTTTTTGCAAATTAAATCAGTGAATTTATATGAAACGTTATATTTCAAAATCAGCCAAATTAAATTTTAATCGTTCATGTAACATGTTTATTTTTTTAAAGATTTCCATTTTTTATAGATCGAGAACGAAGTTTAAGCTTTGCCGTTCATAAGGTTTTTAGTATTTTTTTATGATCTCATATTTTACATGTACAAAATTTGAAGACTGAAAAATAACGTAAACTTTTAGGAATAGCTAAAATTGGAGATAGCTTATTTTGTAGTTTAACCACTCGTATTAAGAGTGACTATTGCTCATGCTTTAAATCTTATTGCACTTATTTGATTTACGTTTAATATTCTGGTAATTTACCACTATTGCCTTGGCAACATCAATAGAAGCCTCGAGAAAAGGGTTGATAGTTCTGTCACGTTAGTGTATGAATGAGATAGCGTATCACTTGATAAGTCTATCGCATTCTAGCCCTCAATCTTTACACGAGCACCTTTATGACGCTCATATTTTATGTTATTTCGCAACTTTTCGTTTTTAGAAATATTTCATTTTATTTTTCAAGCAAGAAGTTTCATATAAAACAATCCACCTTTACTTAATTATTTCAATTATGAGTTATCTCGTTAACTATAATACTAGAATCACGAAACAGGCATTATAAAATATTGAATATACGTATATAAGTTTACCAAGACAACTGAACACGAAATATTGTTTTTTTATACATAATATATTGTATTGTATCTTAACGATTCCAATTCATTCTATGTAATAAAAAATAATGCAGTAATTTTTTATTTTGTACGAATATATTGGAATGATATGAACATGTTTGTTGTTGAAATATTATTATGACCAGCTTCGTTTAATTTTGGCGAATCGATATGTACCAGCTGCGGTAGCTGACCGGATGAAAGATAATTATTTTTAAATATTTACGGTCGATGATGTTATCAATTTCACTTTTTCTGTATA
The DNA here is from genome assembly GCA_014332785.1 of Antheraea mylitta. Lineage (NCBI taxonomy): Eukaryota > Metazoa > Arthropoda > Insecta > Lepidoptera > Saturniidae > Antheraea > Antheraea mylitta. The sequence goes on from JACEII010000174.1 coordinate 99,647, forward strand.
AAATCAACCAAACTTTTAATCTAATTACATTAGCGTTTATTTGTGGTTTACTTTTCGAACTATTTCAATATGCTTACTACATATTTTTGTTAGCTTTATAAAAATGACTCAAACTCTAGAGTACAAATATATAATAGTTTTATAATTTAAAATAATATATAAGAATCTTAAACAACGATATAAAATCATTTCTTTTCAATACTATAATGAAACATGGTCGTCTATTAAATCTTTAGTGAAGCATCTTGATAGTCAAGTTCATCATATATTATTACAGAAATAATCGCTTTTAATCGTTGTGAGTATACTTATTACTAATAACGTTTAATTAGTAATTATTATAGTTTTTAATTGTTTTGTTTTTGGACTGAAAAAAGTGTTCTTATTTATGCTATAATTCGATTAAATAAGCAATAATAATCGATCAAACTTTTGCGTTATATCTTTAGATTTAAAGAACAAACGATGTTCGTGAATTTTCATAAGAATTACCTAATTAATAACAACCTTACATGTCTTAATTAGTTTCATTCTATCGTGCAAAAATTAAACGCAACGATTTTCTAACGCTCGTGCGTAAGTCCATTGTGGATCTTTCGACAGTTCGTTGCTAGAAAAATCTGCCCTTACACAATAACACAATTGAACAACACAAGTTAAATGTATCGTATGTTTACGCTTTCATAAGCATTTTTCTAGAAACTTCTGTGAATTAAGAAATATAACTGTTATTTAATATTTAGTATTTAGTGTCAATTAATGTCGTTATAATATTTTACTTTAGCATGTTAATATGTGTCAATAAGTGTTTTTCTCCGACTTACTTTATAAAAAAGTACTTCCATTTTGGGGTTAATATATAGCCTATGACACTCACAAATATTGTGGCTTTCTATGGATAGAAGAATTTTCAAAATTAGTTTATTAGATTCAGATATTACCTACAACCTCACAAACATTACCTCTTTATAACATTAGTATAGATAACGCAAATTTAACAATTAAAAACACTGTATGAGAGGCTTGCAATCACCCGTATCATCGCGTTTATTCTTGTTTTTGTATAACTAAACTTCTTGCATATTATTTCTGCATTTGAGGTAATGCTATTACAATGGTGGCTCTCTTCTTAGAACTTACCAAGAAGTTTTTGTGGCAAGTTAAAATACAGCATGGTATTATTTCCCATCCACTTCACTTATGCACAATAACCAAACTATATTACATAAAACACCACCAATATTACAAATTATAGACCTAAATGATTATGAAAATTATGATTAAAATAAAAAATCTCAAAAATCCATCACATTAATTATAACCTAAAATTTTAAAAAATTAAGTTGGGAAACATCACTTACAGACAATGTAGCTTTCTATCAGTTAAATTACTTTTGAGTTTTTGGCGGGATTTTAGTCTGTCATGTAGTGGATTTTATATTTTATTCATAATCTTGTGTTATTTGACTATATATTGTGTTAAGTTGCTGGTGTTTTACGTAATATAGTTATAGATATATATAATTTTTAATATGCATAAGTGAAGTGAATGGAAAATAATAACACGGAGCATGAAATTCTGAGATGCCACAATAACTCCCTAGAAGGTTCTAGCACGGGATCCACCATCTTGTTAGAATATGGTTTCACACGATGCTTAATATTGGAATGATCGCACGAAGTTTGTGATATTATTGACTACGTGACAATGGCAGTAATAATCGGAAAGATTGATTGCCAAAAATAAAGTTAAAAAAAAAATATTTTAAAATGGGATCAATTATTCAAGAGATTATCTATTTAAAACTAATTTTATAGTATACATAAATTAAACAAAAAAATATCTTTAATATTTAAATTGGTGGTTAATCTAACATTCTAGAAATAGTTTCAGTAATCATTGTTAATGTCATTGACACAGCGTGTACTGTTAGGGGATATCATTGACACATTATTTGTATCATTTTGTTTAAATAAGTATTTATTATGATGAAACATGTTAATTGATGATACACTCGCTCACGTTTTAGACGTAACAGATCTTTTTTTATGTGAAACATCTATAGGCGGAGGGTAAACCTGATTGTTGGCGTGACGACGCAAAACATGAACCTTGCACTATTAACGAGATACTCAAAAACATTTGCAACTGTATCTGTATATACATAAGATTACAACTGTTTTGTCTGCCATTCGTTCTACTAGTGATACGTGACACGCTCCAATGACCTAGCGCCCTTTGATAAATGCCGCAAAACACACCGCACCAGCGCCTAGTTGAATTTTTATATTTAATTAAAATGAATATTTTCTATACTAATATTATAAAGAGGTAACGTTTGTGAGTTTGTAACGTTGTAATGATGTAGGGGGTAATCTCAGGAACTACTGGTCCGATTTGAAAAATTATTTCCATATTATATAGCTCATTTATCGAGGATGGTTATAGGTTATATATCATCACGCTAAGTTCAATAGGAGCGGAGCATCAGCGAAGAATGTTTATAAACCGGGCTTTTTTACTCTTGAGAGCTTCCGCTGCGTGTTAGCGTTAGCCCAAAGTAACTATTCCACGCGAACGAAGTCGCGGGCAGAGGCTAGTTATTTAATAAAAAAATTAACAATCATTATTTTATGAAACATGTCTGTATTGCTTTATCTTTTCATTATGCCATAGCCGATTCCTGTCGTGATATCTATTCTTTTATGCATATATAAAAAAATACTCATACAATTTCGATGTTTCACATTTGCCAGGTGTCCAGTGACGGCTCATTTTTTTTATTTGTAGCAAACGTCATGAAATGTCTTAGTCATAATAACCACACCAGTTTGGAAATAACATAGTAAATGCATATTCAATATCTTTTCTCAAGCTAAAGAAGTATGTACAACTTTTTATGGTTTTTGAATATAACTATTTAATTAACAGATGATTTATTTTTGTTATTATTCTACTAGCTGTGTCCGTGACTTCGTCCGCGTAGAATTGAATGTATAACCAGTAACCAGTTATGTAGGTGATAGAGCCACGCTGAAACTATTACTGGTTTCAGCATGAATGAGTCGGTTGGCCAGGGGCAGTACCACCCTCTCGCAGAAAACCGACGTGAAGTAACAGTGCATTGTTGCGTTTCGTTTGGTCAGTGAGAGCGCCTGAGGCCCACCTCCCTTCCTCTTTCCACCTTTCCCTTTGCCATACACAAGCTGGCAACGCACTTGCGACTTCCCTGACGTCGCTAGTGTCTATGGACGGTGGTGATCACTTAACATCACGTGACCCACCTGTTCGTTAGCCTTCTTTGATATAAAAAAATTAACTAATAAAATCATCTAAATGTATTAGATGGCATATCTACTTTTCTCTCGTACTTAAGTCGCGTCGTCATTAAAATTACAATAACTTTTGATAGAGTGAACCGATTTTAATGAAGTAAAGACATAATGTTACTTGAGGATATACTTAACGATTATCTTGAAAAGGTTTTGTCATGAACCCAGTACTTTAGCAGTAATGCGTATTCATACAAACAAATAGACAGTTATTTCTAAAAATGTTCGAAATATATGTTATTACTTATTCCCAGACATCTGCAACATTTTTTTTTCCCAAAAAACATAAAAAATTCAAGCATTCGATTTGCATTCTTATTATATGTATTGATTATTTACAATTTCGTAATTAAAATTGTAATATAAGAGAGGAATGTAATCCTGTAAATTTTTAGTATGATAATTAAATTAAATATTGAAATTATTGAAATAAACACTTTATTTTTTCCTTTTTTTTTCTCTATCTAACTACGCTATTGACCCAGCAAGGTCTTAAGAGCTTCACCGGACTACCATTTTTTCCATACCAAACAACAATTGACCATGGCCAAACGAAATAGGTTAAAAAGTAAGCCAAAATTGAGTTTTGATTAGCTTATGGGTATTCATTCTAGTTGACTATTCATTCTCCGTTCGATTATAACGTACAGTTGTCCGGTCTTTGCACACGCGCAAAATCGTATTCATAAGTAGCAGGATCTCCAGAACCGAGCCCTACGTAAAATCACTGGTGCCCCATGGTACATCCGGAATAAGGGTCTCCACAGGGACCTGGAGATGCCTTCTGTCTGGGCGTACATAAAATCACACACACGTAGTTATTTGGAAAAAGCCGCGAACCATCCCAGCCCGTTAGTGGTATCCGCCGCGAACTATGAACCCGTACCCAACGCTGCGCAGTATAGAAGACGAGCGCGACACATTTTTACCGACCCTCCTGATTCAATCACGTCAACGAACGATCAGTACCAGCCTGTCTCTCCAAACAGAGCGTGTTCACGCCTACGCCCGCGTAACCACAGATCACGCCGCCGTGGTCTGGGGGTAAATTTCGCTCCCGCACACCAGATTAGGCCCCCCTCGGTAGCGGCTTAAGCCTAGGATCGTTCCCTCGGTGTGGAGCCCTTAACTACGTTGCTCACTAGATACAGTGACACATAACCTTACATCACTGCTACAACATCACACACATCACCTATACACACGTGCACGCCTACACGCTTAAATGCGTTTTTCTTTTGTAGAGAAATAAACTAGAAAGAGTTGTACCCTTATTTTTCCTTATCCTATCCTATATAGTTTTGAGGAATTTTTCCGACACAAGATACATGTAGGAGTTGTTGAGGCACGCATGCTTGGTACACATGCATGTTTCAATAACTCATATACATATATCTAAATAGTTTAGCTCAGATAGGTCGCGATTATTGCACAAAACAGGTGACAGCCCAAGCCGAGGTGTGCCATGCACCCTTGAATCAGTCGCCCAAACATCCCAAATCGACTGAGCGCCTTCAGCGCTCGCCTCAATAGTTCTGTGAAACTGTGAAGACTCTTCCAGGTCAACATTGTTTTCATTTAAAAAAAAAAGGTATTCATCATTTTCTGAGTCACTCCAAAAAAAGGAACGGTACTATATTGGAGTGTGGCGACCTTTGTTCATGTGAAAATTGATTACCTACCTTATTGAGAACTGAGAACCTTTTTTTTTTTTCTCGAAATGACTACGTACGCTATTGACCCATCAAGGTCTTAACAGGTTCACCGGACTACTAAGGCGAGCGCTTAAGGCACTCAGCCGATTTTATATTGGCAACCAGCTCAAGGGTGCACGGCACACCTCGGCTTGGCTGTTGCCTGTTGCATGCAAAATCGCGACCTATCTTAGCTAGCCTAGCTAACTATTCATAATATGTATGAGTTGTTGAACCGTATATGTGTACCAAGCATACACGCCTCAACAACTCTTCCATATATTTATTATCGGAAAATTGAGAGTTTTTCAGTTCGATAAGGGAAAAAAAGTAAACCCTTCCATTTTCATGTGTAAGCGTGTAGAGGCGTGCACGTGTGTGGGGGTGATCGTGTAGTGTTGTAGCAGTGATGTATATTTGTGTGTCACCGTATTGCGCAAGCAACGCACTCAAGGGCTCCCTACCGAGGGATCGAACCTAGGCTTGAGCCGCTGCCGTGGGAGGCCTAATCGGGTGAACTGAGAAGCTTCCAGAAAGATCTACAAGCACAATTGCTTCTTTGGTTAAATGACTCTTTTGATTTCAAGTGCTCACTTATTATAAATAGCTCTAATAATAAAAGCGCCAAAGTTCGTCAATATTTGAAATATTAAGGAATTAACAAAGCTAACGTTGGTATAAGTTGTAAGCTGTTCCTAATAGCTAAAGACTATATTATGCAACTAGCAAGCCCGGCGAACGTTGTCCTGTCCTGATAATTTAAAAAAACTTGACAAATTATAAGTATATATATTCCCCGTGAGTCACTCTATCCAGTCATGAAAACTGCATGAAAACCCGGTCAGTGACTTGAGTTTATCGTAAACAAACAAACAGACGACGCAGAGGACTGTTTTATAATATGTAAAGACGATATATTAACTTTCAATGTGTATCAACAATTTAGAGGTTTTTAGGTTAGTAGTATATAAAGAATACCTGGATAACCGAGCCTAGCACGGTTTTTTTAAAAACATGTTTAAATGAAAATTTAAAAGTTAGGTTTGTCACACAAGATTAGCATTTAAATATATATATATATATTTATATATATTTTAAAAATATATCTCTTTTGCTGTCACTCGGATTCGAACTGGGGTTAGACGGATTTTCGAAGCAGCCGATTTCCATCTGAGCTGTTTTTGTTTTGATAGCGGCGGCGATATTTACCTTTATATTCTAGCTATATTCTTTCATTGCCTGAAAACTCAGATAAAAATGTTTTCTATTAATGAAATCTAGCTAGATCGATTTATTGTCCCTGAAACCACTTACAAACTAACTTTCATAGAAATCGCCGACGCCATTTCCGATATCCTGAATATATACAAATATAAAAATGTACAAGAATTGCTCGTTTAAAGGTATTAGATAGATAGATAAAAAGATTAAGAATGAATCAGTCATTAATCTGTACAATAATTCTTGCTCGCAGTTTCGTTCACTTTAATATACATTTGATCCATCCCTCAGCAGCAGTACATTTTTTGATATGAAACACCTATAGGCGCGGATAAACCTGATCGTTGCCGTGACAAGTGCGTGAGACGTGGCGACGCGATGTCATGCGCAAGCGACTGTGTGCAATCTCTCTTGCCGCACTGAACTCGCATACCTATAGTATAATTTGAGATTCTTTTGATTCGAAAAATTTCGATGTTTCACATCTGCCAGGCGTTCCGTGACGGCTTAATTTACTCTTAATGAAAGTTACCCAGTCTTTTTACTTATAATCTTTTACTTTCTAGGTGGTAGAGCCACGCCGAAGCTATTACTGGCTTCAGCATGACATGGGTCGGATCGTCCGGGGCAACAGTGCTTGCATTGTTGCGTTTCATTCGCTGGAGGCCCACCTTTCTTTCTTCCCCCTTCCCCTCCCCCAACCCAGGCTAGCAACGCACTCGCGACTCCCCTGGTGTTGCAAGTGTCTGTGGACGGCGGTGATCAATTAACATCAGGTAATCCACCTGTTCGTTTGCCTCCTATGATTAAAAAATAATAATAATAATATACATTTGACCCCTCTCGCAGCAGCACTACATTTTTTTATGTGAAACGTCTATAGCCGCGGGTAAACCTCTTGCCGCATTAAGCTGGCATAGTGCAATTTGAGATTCGATCGAATATCAGTACGTAGACAAAGAAACAAATAGTTTCTCACCACTCTACACAAGTATTAGTCACTCACTACACAAGTATTAGTATGTATCTATAATCTATCATAGCCCGGTGACGCTGGCTAATTCAATAGCGTAGTCAGATCGAAAAAAAAAAATCTAATCTGTCGTTTAGCAAGTTTGTAAATAATACAATGTGTATTTTTTAGATGGCAGTAAAACGTATTCAGTTATAGCATAATTTCCTAATTTAGCAGAATATCAGTAAATTAAAAAAATGTTCTGAATATCCGTTTAATCTCTAATTTGATAATTCGAATCGGCCTAGTATTATATATAGTATACAAACTCTATGGGTCTTACGTGTTACATAACCTATCCTTCGTAGATGTTCTGTTTAGTTCCTACGTGTTCCCGCTAGAGGCGGTTTATAAGAATTTATAGAAAAAAAATTGATTGTATTCAATAATTATTAAAACTCTTGATCATCTATATCTAGGTTAAGCAGATAAAATGAAGACTAGAAATTCGTGTCTTATTTCTTAAACAACTATTGTCTTTCATTGATGAATAGCAAAAGATTTGTATTTTAAAAAATAGTTCGCAAAGAAACGACAATACATTTAAAATACCACATTTTTACAGAAAATAATGTTATTTCAAGTTTTCAAAAATTTTAAATCTAATCTTGAATTTAAGATAATTAAGAATTCAAATATAGAAAGAATCTTTGTACTAATATACATTTAAAATATTTTTTTACAGGAAAGGAAATAATGCTATTTTACCAGTTTTAATGCAAATAAACAGTCAAATTTTCTGTTAATCTTGAATTAAAAAAGAAAATTGATGAAATATCACATTTAAGTAAATATTATTCTACAAGTTTTAATTTAAAACAGTCCAAAAGATTTTCAGTTAACCTCGAATAATTTATAAGTACAGATATAGAAAAATAATTTAGAAGAATATGTAGTCAAAAATATATACTTAGATATTTTTATTAGTATCGAAATAAAACCAAAAATTATTATTATTCTTTTTATTATCACAGAACGTAATCAGTAAAACAAGGAAATACTTGAATACAATTTTTAATTGGAATTTTTCATTTGAACTAAATCAGTCTTTGGCCTTTATACCAGTTGAATTGAAAAAAAACCTAATACCATTACAACATGGTTAATTAAGAGTTTAATCTACTTCCTCCATTCGTGACGCATCATCAGCATCTCCTTCCAATGGTGGGACATCTCCAGCACTAGATTCTTCCACTTGGATAGGCTCATCCTCATCAATGCCAAGACCAAGCTTGATCATCCTATAGATGCGAGAAGCATGGACTTGGGGCTCGTCCAAGGTGAAGCCAGATGACAGCAAAGCAGTCTCGTACAGCAAAATGACAAGATCCTTGACAGCCTTATCATTTTTGTCTGCCTCCGCCTTTTGCCTCAGAGTTTCTACAATGGAATGATCGGGATTGATCTCCAAGTGTTTCTTGGCAGCCATGTAGCCCATGGTGGAGGTATCCCGGAGAGCCTGGGCTTTCATGATACGTTCCATGTTAGCAGACCAACCATACTGAGCTGTGACAATACAGCACGGTGATTCAACAAGCCTATTTGAAACTACGACTTTCTCTACCTTCTTGTCTAAAATGTTCTTCATGACCTTGCAAAGGCCTTCAAACTTGACTTTGTCTTCCTCACGTTTCTTCTTTTCTTCCTCATCCTCTGGCAGTTCCAGACCCTCTTTAGTGACGGACACTAAAGTCTTGCCATCATACTCTTTCATCTGTTGGACCACATACTCATCAATGGGCTCAGTCATGTATACAACCTCATAGCCACGCTTCTTGACCCTCTCCACAAATGAGGAGTTGGCAACCTGGTCACGATTTTCACCAGTAATGTAGTAGATGTGTTTCTGGTTCTCCTTCATGCGAGAAACATACTCTTTCAGAGAGCAAGCCTCATCACCAGAGGCCGATGTGTGGTAGCGAAGAAGGTCTGACAATTTAGCCCTGTTCTGTGAGTCCTCATGGATACCTAGTTTAAGATTTTTGCCAAACTGTTCATAGTATTTCTTGTAGTTTTCTTTATCCTCTGCCAGCTCCTCGAAGAGCTCCAAGCATTTCTTAACCAGGTTCTTCCTGATGACTTTTAGAATCTTATTCTGTTGGAGCATCTCACGAGAGATGTTTAGAGGTAAATCTTCACTGTCGACGACGCCCCTAATGAAGTTCAGATACTCTGGAATGAGGTCTTCACAGTTATCCATAATAAATACCCTTCTAACATACAATTTGATGTTGTTCTTGCGTTTCTTATTCTCAAAGAGGTCGAACGGTGCCCTGCGGGGTACAAACAACAAAGCTCGGAATTCAAGCTGACCTTCAACAGAGAAGTGCTTTACAGCAAGATGATCTTCCCAGTCATTTGTCAGAGACTTGTAGAAGTCTCCATACTCCTCCTGGGTGATGTCATCAGCATTTCTAGTCCAGATGGGCTTTGTCTTGTTCAGTTCCTCATCTTCAGTGTATTTCTCTTTGATGGTCTTTTTCTTCTTTTTGTCTTTTTTGTCCTCCTCCTCATCTTCGCCGACGTCCTCAATCTTGGGCTTATCATCCTCACCTTCCTTCTTTTCCTCCTCTTCAGCTTCATCGTCAGACAGCTCCTTTTCGCGTTCCTTCTCAACCATCAATTTAATCGGATAACCTATAAACTGGGAGTGTTTCTTTACAATCTCTTTGATTTTGTGCTCCTCCATGTATTCAGCGAGGTCTTCCTTCACGTGAAGAACGATTTTGGTACCACGGCCGAGTGGCTCGCCAGGGTCTGCGCGTACAGTGAAAGAACCGCCAGCGGATGACTCCCACATGTATTGTTCGTCATCATTGTGTTTGGAGTGGACAGTAACACGGTCAGCAACTAAGTAGCAAGAGTAGAAACCCACGCCAAACTGACCGATCATGCTAATGTCAGCGCCTGCCTGCAGCGCCTCCATGAAAGCCTTAGTGCCCGACTTTGCAATAGTACCCAAGTTGTTGACTAAATCCGCCTTAGTCATTCCGATACCGGTGTCAATGATCGTAAGCGTGCCCTCGCTTTTGTTAGGAATAATTTTAATGTACAATTCCTTACCGCTGTCCAATTTTGACGGGTCCGTGAGAGATTCATACCGGATTTTGTCCAACGCGTCCGAGGAGTTGGAAATCAGCTCTCGAAGGAAGATCTCTTTATTCGAGTAGAAAGTGTTGATGATCAGTGACATGAGTTGGGCGATTTCCGCTTGGAAGGCGAAGGTTTCCACCTCCCCCGATGGTGTAGTCTCCATCCCTTCAGGCATCTTGATAATTTTATTTAACTTTTATATTAAACTGATAAATGCGGTTATAGCACGTGTTTTAAATCGCCGAGTATCGCAGCGTTCACTCACTTGGCTTTTTCTCAATAATGACGCCGGCCGAAATGTCAGAACGTTTATATAAGGTTCTGACTAAGCGACATCTATGAACAAGCAGAAAGTTCTAGATTGGCGCGCTACTCGTCAGAGGTTTTTAGCATTGGTTCTGAAAATTAATGTACTTGTATTTTTACTTGTTAAACTAAAGAATAATGCATATTTCCAAAGTTGAAGCAATTTATATTTCCTTTCATTGTTAGCTTATTCTTTCTGGTAGATTATAGAAGCAAGTGCGATATATTATCGCTATTAACTATTAATAATTACAATTTAAACAAAGAATGTTTATAGGTATTATAATATAAAATGAAAATCTATGATTAGTGAATACACTGTGAATTATATAGAAATTTATAACATCTTTTAATAACTTAGATCTTACTTAGAAACAAAGGTAAAGGATTTGCTCGAATTGATAGGTGGTTTTATAATACTTAATAACGATAAATAAATGTAATTTTTATAGTTAGTAAGAATTTTAATTTATACTTCTTTCTGTTAATAAACACTAGAATAGAAATGCTACAAAAATAATATGTCGTTTCATATCAAAATCCAATTTTAACCATTCCTAATAGTTTGTGTTATTTTTCAAGATCTTCAAATTTTATACAAGTGAAACATGAAAACCATATAAAAAAAAAACTAAAAACCATATGGACGGAAAATTCGTTCTCGGTGAATGAAAACTGGAAGTCTAAAAAAAACATGTCGAACAATTAAAAGTGGATTTAGATCATACTGAAATATAGCGAAACATATGATGACATTTGAAATGATGGTAATAAAATTATGACACAGAAAAAAATGTTGAGGCTCCTGCACATTATTTTTAGTTTGTCTACTTGATGTTAGATGGCGCTCATTATACAGGAAGTATTTTTCTCGGAATATTCGAGAACATTCTAGAACTTTCTACAAAATATTTTGAAACTATTCATTTTTGAATGAAAGTATACATTTTAGTGTTATGATAACGTGTTATATAGGCGAATTTGTTAATATTATAAACCATATTGCATAGTTCTTTATATTTCGTTTTCAAAAATACATAATTGTTATCCGCCTAGAATGTTCTCACGATATCCGCATGTTACTTCTACTACTCGTCACTACGAGCGCTAGTTATTTCCGAGTTGATATTGAATAATTTTAGTAGTTAAAACAGTGATACCAGTAAATAAAAATTACATGCTTAGCGACGTTTACTGTTACTTTATGGAACTATTGTGTTTATTATTCTAGAAGCATACAGATATAATATCATATTTATGTGTATATGATAATTTTTACTTATGAATTAACTTATATTTATTTATTTACAATAATATAAGTTTTTAGTATTTAAACTGCTCTGCAGTTTAATTATTGTTGATTCGTTATGTAATACAATTTGTCATACGAATTTATTGTTGATCAAAAGTAAATAATATGTTTATACAAGATATATACAGAAAAAAAAAGTATATGTATTCAAGCAAAATTTTAACCATCGTGTAATTATAAAGCCAGTAGTATCTTTTCGATCGAGATTTCTTTTCCAGGAATGAATACTATAGTGACATATGGATGTAATGTTAACTATTGAAATTAAATTTATAAAATATTTTTTTTTAAACCTTTTTATATCATAGGAGGCAAACGAGCAGGTGGGTCACGTGATGTTAAGTGATCACCACCGTCCATAGACGCCAGCCGCACCAGTAGAGTTGCAAGTGCGTTGCCAGCCTGTATTATCGAGAAAGGGGAGGGGAAGGAAAAGTAGAAGAGAAAGAAGGGATAGGGAGTGAGGTGGGCTTCCAGCGCTCTCACTCACCGAACGAATCGCAACAATGCAAACACTGTTAATTCACGTCGGTTTTCTGTGACAGGATGGCACTACCACGGACGAGCCGACCCATTAATACTGAAATCAGTTATAGCTTTAACATAGCTCTACCACCTACAAATGATACCCTAGACTCTTCTCCGTTGTGGTAAGAATACCATGTCGTTTTCTGTTTTTCTAGATCTAACAATAGTCATATTAACCCTTTCATAACTTGATTATAATTAACACAGCCTCTCTTCCATCAAATCATCTTTCAACCATTTGGCATGGCACTTTAGTATCCCCATAAGATGGTTTTACTAATGTTTATAAAAGAGAACAGCATCTCAATTCCATTAAACAATATACTACATGTAAATTAAGTAAAATGCAGTCCAAAAACTTTGTGCGTTAAAAAAAAAAATAGAATGACGAGGCCTCATACTACAAGACATCCTATGATTTTTATGTTAAGATTTTTTTACACTTTTGTATGGCAACATCGAGAACCGTATATTGATCTAAAACAGGTGGCAAAAGCATTTTCTAGAATTATGAATTAAAGTTCGCATATTATTGGCAAATGTGCATTTATGTATGTAGCTAATAATTACCTTATAAATTAAACGCAAATCACTATGCTATTTGTTTAGTAAATCCTTAGGAATGATCTAGAAACAGTCTTCACCTTGTCCATACTTTTTTTTGGGTATAAATACTTAATATGAACTATTTATACTGTGTTGTCATATGTATATATCAGAAGTTGTGATTTATTTTAATCTAATTGACAAAACATTAATACCTAAAATTTAACAATTTTTAATTGTGTCTACCTATTACAAGTATATTTTTAAGAATGTTTAAAGTGTAAGGACCTCTTTCATTGTAATAATAATTTCATGACTAAACGTCTTTGATACGATTTTGTTAATCATCGTGCCTTTGGTAAAGATCGTAGTATAATATAAGAATTTATCCATAAATAACAAAGAATTACGTACTTATATGTATATATGCTATTAGATGATCATACAAATAGACATAAACAAGAATCAAAAAATTTAAGTATTTATTGCTTCCTTGTTACTGTGTATTATGGTTATATCTTCGATTAAATGATGGTGCTATATACGTATATGCATAAAATACATTTATTTACACACAATTTATATGTATATATATTTAAAAAATGAAATTGATAAATAAAAAACTCAATTCATCTTCCTTACTTTTTCCATTTCTCTCTAAATACAGAGATATGAAATAATAGATTGATAATTTGTATCATGCTGTAATGAAGTTATTAATCATAAATATGATATTTCTACACCTCTACACATAATTCGAACAGTTTAACCAGAGTATACTTTTTTCAAGAAGGTTTATTTTAATTTGATTTTGGCAAACTCATCAAATAGATGAAACAATGAAAATATCAGCACTCTACAACGTCACAAAGATCAAGTTCCCATGTCTTTTTTTACAAAACCTTTGGCATAAGTATTAATATAATACCTAACCTAAAAAACTGAAAAAATAAAATAAAATTCAGTTTTTGTTAAGAGTTAGGTGTCAATAAAATCTAAAATCGTGTTTATCTTGTAATATGGAATTTACTAATATAATTAATAAATAAAGGTATGTAACTATACTAATCATAACAGTTTGCTTGCTTTGTCTGCGAAGTGACGCGACACGGCGTGCCATTAGCGCAGAATTTATAATGCTTCTGGGATTATACATCTATCAATTTATAATATTTTTACTTAAATGTCAAATTTATCATGTAACTTAAATATGGTATATAACACAGTAAATCTTCAGCACATTTGATACTACATGACTATCTTTTTATTATTTTTTTGGGGCAGGAGTCTAGGAATAAGTAATGTAATTCATTTCAGTTGTTTTTAGTAAGGTCTGTCTATCTATCGGTTTGTTTGTTTGATCACGCATCGCTGCTAAAACATTGCATTCATGATAAAACCTCTTCAAGAAAATCGTAAAGCATATTTTCGCCTAAAATTTAGATTTTATTTCATTAAAATTGGTTCGGTCTATCAAAAGTTATTGCAATGTTAATGACGACGCGACTAAGGATGAGAGAAAAGTAGATAGTAAGTAGATGTACTACATTCATATAATTTTAATAGTCGCTGTTTTGTTCATCAGGTTCCACGCAGATGAAGACGCGGGCACAGCTAGTTCTAAATAAAAGTATAATATGAATAAGTTATCAACATTAAATTTAAAAAATATAATTAAAAACAGTTGCGAAATTCTTTCTTGTGAAATGAGACAGTTATTTATTCTATTGGTTGGTAGTTTTTGCTTACAAAATACAATTACATGTATTTTACATGTTAGTAAATACATAATTTTAAATATAAATATGTATGTGTCTAAATAAGTAACTAAAAATTATTGTACATTGTAAATAGGTATAATTAATGTTTTCTTCTCATATACAAAAACACGTGTTCTTTCTATTTTCTTAAATTCCTACAATGCAGGTTGCATGTTGCCCAGAATTATCTTGCTAGCAATATTTTAGTCTCCACTAAATAAATAGTTACAATAATATAGTTAATAGGTACATAAAAGGTTAAGAGGGATCATAAAGCGACTACATAACAATTTGATGGGAAATAAATAAAAATGTTAAATTAAATGGAATTATTGTTAGTGATCCTGCTGCAATACAAGGATCAAAACTTTTACAAAGGACGGTGAAATTGTTCTAGAAAATTCCAGAACAAGTTTCTAATACCCATGCTCGAACGGAGACCATGCCCTGTGACTAACACATCCGTTTTCGATAACAGAAATGTAAACCACCACGCTACGCCATCTTGTTTATTTAATTGAGTGTTATCAGCAGTAATTATATAAATTATTCTGCCAGTATATGATTATTAATAAAAAAAAGAAATGTATTTTGTTTAATTAATAAATAAAATAGTTGAACATTTTGTTGTAAAAAATGATTTTAGTGACATCTAGCGGCGAGTAGATGAATACTTGTCATTCGATATTACAACGTTCTAGAATCATTTTACATCTGTTCTTACCCAGATGGCGGTTATTGATAGATCACGAACTACCTCGAAAATTCTCGATCATTCAAGCTTTATTGTACGATATATAAGCAAAGCGTTGCTACGCACGCCGTAACATTTTGTTTTGAAACGCGAACAAGTGTAAAAACATGGCGTTATTACCGTACTTTTTGGACGAATTAAGACCTCGTCGTTTACAGAATCAACTATTTGACTTGGATTTATTGGATGACGACTTTACGATCGACGCTTTTGATCGCCCATTTCTACGAAGGAGGAAATATATACGTCCTTGGAGAAATCTCGCCGCCGCTGTCCGCGATGTCGGTTCGACTATCAAGGTCGATAAAGATAAATTCCAGATTAATTTAGACGTGCAACATTTCGCTCCCGAGGAGATTAGCGTTAAAACAGCTGACGGATGGATTATAATCGAAGGGAATCATGAGGAGAAAAAGGATGAGCATGGTTACGTTTCGCGTCAGTTCAAACGTCGCTACGCCATACCAGAAGGTTGTAAACCGGAGTCAGTCGAATCGAGATTATCATCTGATGGAGTTTTGACAATAACCGCACCGAAATCAGTGGAAAGTAGTGACGAAAGAGTCGTTCCGATAACTCAAACCGGGCCAGTGAGAAGGAAACATTGTGATGAAGAAATCAATGGTGATGCTGCAGAGGCCCAGAAAAGTCCGCAGAAAAAGCGTAAACGTTAAATTTTTTTCTTTGTTAGTCAAGTGATTTTCAATAAGACTGAATTCTTGTATTACTAGATTTAATAATACACTTCAATTTGCAGTATCAATTATCGTTTTATTTATCATGTCTTTTTTGTGTATAATTAACATACACATGTATTATACATAGACTTACATAGTAACTATAATTGTATAATATACTTTTGGCAACACCGAGTTACCTACTGTGTACATAATAATGTCTACCTATGAATAAAACATTATCAGTAGCATAATTTGGCAAAGCTTACTTATATTACAAGGGTTTTTATTGGTCATTAAAATATAGGCCACTAGCCTCAGCCCGGGACTTTTTATATGCAATCTTTTCAAAATTTTGGAAAATACTAACCATATAACCTCATATCATTATATAACCAAATATTAACCAGAGTTTTTGGCGGGTTTTTAGTCTGTCATGTAGTGGATTTTGTTTTTTATTCATAATTTTGTGTTATTTGAATTTATATTTTGTAAATTTGGTGGTGTTTTACGTAATATAGTTAGTTTATTGTGTATAAGTGAAGTTAATGGAAAATAATACCACGGAGCTTGAAATTCTGATTTGCCACAAAAATTCCCTGGAAGGTTCTAGCAAGGGATCCACCATCTTGTTAGAATATGGTTTCACACGATGCTTAATATTGGAATGATCACACGAAGTTTGTGATATTATTGACTACGTGACAATGACAGTAATAATCGGAAAGATTGATTGCCAAAAATAAAGTTAAAAAAAAAAATTCGACAATAATGTAGATTAAGATTAATACGGATCCCGGAAAGTGACGCAAAAAACTTTTGTTTGAGAAAACTGGACATCACGGAGGTACCGTTGCTATTGCCAAGTCAACGACGACTGATAATTATAATGTGGGCAATCAATGTAACGTCCAGAGGAATGTTAATAATTATGGTAAAATATGGTTACGCTTGTTAGAACTTTCCTCTAGAACCTTTTGGAGTTTTTGGCGGGCTCTTGGAATTTCATGTAGTGGGTATTATATTGTATTCATAATCTTGTGATACTTGACTCTATATTTTGTAATAATGATGGTGTTTTATGTAATATAGTTCGGTTATTAAGTGAAGTGGATGGGAAATAATATCACGGAGCATGGATTCTGAATTGCCACAAAAACGCCCTGGAAAGTTCTAACAAGAGAGCTACCATCTTGTTAGGACATTGAAAGGATCACGAGACACTTTAATATTATTACCTAATGGATAAAGGCAGTATAATCTAATAGAAGATTTGTTGCCGAAAATAAAACAAAAAAATGTCTATAAATAACATGTTACAGATATCAACAACATATCTTGACAACGTTTATTTATATTACAAGGTTTTATGTCGCTAATTGATATAAAGGCCATTTTAAATATATGTTTGATTTGATTGTTGCCAACATAAAATATAAATAGATTTATAATTAAATTACAGAAATATATAAACATGTTAACGGGTATTTTAGCTTTTAGCTTCTTTTCTCGAACTACGCTATTGACCTAGCTTCACCGGACTACATTAGTAGTAGTAGTCTCTCGTAAATTCTAGAAATCATCATCCTCAGCCTATAAGAGACCTACTACGGAGCCATATGCCTCTTCCCGAAGGAAGGTATGGGCGTAATCAACACGCCAGCCCACGACGTAATAACGACTTCAAACTCTGAGAAATCCACAGTTCTATATTTTTCCCACATACAGTAGTACTACAAGACATTCCTCAGGTTCAGGTTTCCTCACGACGTTTTCCTTCACCGTCAGCCGATAGTGTTATCAATTTAAATTAGTAAATGTACACGAATTCTGAAAAAAATGTTGGTACATACCAAGGTGCAAACCTGCGGACATCAAATTTTATTCCACCGGTCAGACCACTAGGCCAACACGGCTCAAATTCTAGAAATGTGATGGGTTTTGGGAAAAATAACACACGATTGTAGCAAAATAAACAGATTCAATATGAGCACAATAACACAGTGTGAAGTAGTGAGAAGTAGTGAACTTTTTTTTTCTCGAACTGACTGCTATTGGCCTTAATTCTTTGGCCTTTACAGCTTCACCGGACTACGAAGTTGTGAACACAAAAGGCGACATCAATATGTGATCCATAGAGAATGGTAAAGCGACCAAGACAAAATGTTTCTGCTACATAGATGCTTGGGGTGTAAGGGGTGTCGAGTAACATCTTAAGACTTGAGACACCCAAGCCAACCTCACCTGCACGTGGTGCACCCTGCTGATCAACGAACGAGGCAATGGCGATAGCGGGGTGGTAGGGTTTTACAGCCCGACTGGGTCGCAACCACCATGTACATGGCGAAAAAGCCCGTCATAGTGACTCGCTTTTGCGTGTCGCGTTTCGGGATCAGCCTGTGCATATCCAGTACCAGGTGACTTTCGTCATTATGGCCGGCATGACAGCGGCGACCGACGATGGATGATCTGTTTCTCGGTGGTCGCCACTGTTTTTGGATTGTACTATGCTTACCATCAGGTATAGCGCAGTCACTTTGTCGTGCTTCAATAAAAAAAAAAAAAAAAAAAAAAAAAAAATAGAAAGTGGCGCCAACTGACATAATAACATTTGCCAGTAATGACATACTTGTTTAGTTTATACTATTCTAACAAAATGCGTACCTACAATCCACGCTAAATTTTCATACAGCTTTAAATATTGCTTCGCAAAACAAAAAAATAAGTATAAATACGTTTTATATTACATTTATAACATCGAAAATAACGTAAAGATAAGTAAATGAAAGTTTTACATTCCGGCAACAATAATAAATAAATTTTTGTATTTGAACTTTTGACTATAAGTACGCGCAAGGCCAAACTATGTTAAAGGTGACCAGACTAGGTCTCCCTCGGCAACGGCTCAAGCCTAGGTGCGCTCCCTCGGCGTGAAGCCGTTGAGTGGGCTGCTCGCGCGATACTGTTACACGAAATCTTACATCACTGCGACAACATTACACATAAAACCTCCATACACGTGCACGCACACATGCTTACACATGAAAGTAGAAGGGTTTTATTTTTCCCTTATCGAACTGAAATAGTTTAGAAAAATTATCCAGCACAAAATACATATAAGAGTTGTCGAGATATGTATGCTTGGTACACATATATGTTTCAATAACTCATATAAGTATGAATATGTAACTTAGCTGAGGTTAGCTCAGATTGGTCGCGAATTACCGCCGTATTTACACATTGTCTGAGTGTGCTGCGTGGGAGGAGCAGCGCCGCATTCTGGCTGCGGTGGTAGGAGGGAATCTCTCGCTGCCGAGCGTGGTCGCGGCCATGCTCGGTAGCGAGGATGTCTGGAACGCAGTTGCCTCCTTCTGCGAGGAAGTCGTCTCGCAGAAGGAGGCGGCGGAGAGGGTCCGCGAGAAAGATCCGCTAAGCGGGCGTCTCCGCCAAAGGAGGACAGGCAGGAGGAGGCGGCAGTTTGACCGCCTCCTCCCGCCACCGTAGCCGGACCTAGGGACGGGTGGGGCTGGGGCCCCACCTTCCCATTGCACAGGTCCGGCAGACGAGAAGGAGACGGCCGGTGTGTATCCGGTTGTCTCCTTACAAGACGAGGCCCGGCGGCGGCACTTCTGCCGCTGGGCCACACCGCTGGAGCGGCACGATGAAGTCTATAGAGATCTCGTGCCGCCCCAACAACAGCGGAAGACGTACACCGTGGGGTTTTAGTCCGTGCGTTCCCCACGTAAAAAAAAAAGATTGGTCGCGAATTGCATGTATCAGGCATCAGCCCAAGCCGAGGTGTGCCGTGCACCCTTGAGCTAGTTGCCCAAATAAAATCGGCTGAGTGCCGTAAGCGCTCGCCTTAGTAGTCCGGTGAAGTTGTTAAGACCTTGCTAGGGCAATAGTGTAGTCAGTTAAAAAGAATGTTATAGGTGGTAGAGCCACGCTGAAGCTATTACTGGTTTCAGCATGAATGGGTCGGCTCGCCCGGGGTACTACCACCCGACCCACAGAAACACCCACTTGATATAACATCTAGATGAAATTAGAACATACAAATACAGAAATAAATAGTATTATTATCAATATAAATGATTGAGCCGTCACGAGACGCCTGGCAGATGTGAAATATCATAATTGTTCGAAACGAACGAATCTAAAAAAAACAAACTGCATATTATAAAAATATTATATTACACCTAATTTTAAAATATTACAATATATAGTTATTTTAAAAAATACCAAAGATTAATTTGAGCAGCAAAAGGCCAACGTCACGCGGTGTTCCCAGGCGGTCACCCATCCAAGTACTGACCGCGCCCGACGTTGCTTAACTTCGGTGATCGGACGAGAACCGGTGTTTTCAACGTGGTATGGACGTTGGCAACAGAGCGTTTCTATCTACGCGTGTCTATCACATGTATGACGTCATAGAATAATAACTAAAAACAATTCGAATCTTATGTTTATAACAGTGGGGTTGCGAATGTTCATGGGTATTTCGTTAATAGTGCAATATTCGTGTTTTGCGTCGCCACCGCATCGCTAAGCCTACAATCAGGTTTACCCTCCGTCTATAGATGTTTCATATCAAAATTGTAGTTTCTTAATTTTTTTTTAGCTCAAGATACATACTTTAGATAAGAACCAAGTGTCTGTGAAGTAAAAATAAAAACATATAATCGAAATCTATTTATTATTTTTTGGATGTACGTGGGATAGAGACTTCAATCAGTTTATATGTATCAATCAATCTATATATATATATATATAAGATTAAAAAAAATGAATTGCATGATATTACAAAAATATTATATTATACCTAATTTTAAAATATTACAAAATATAATCATTTTAAAAAATACTTAAGATTAATTTGAGCAGCAAAAAGCCAACGTCACGCGGTGTTCCCAGGCGGTCACCCATCCAAGTACTGACCGCGCCCGACGTTGCTTAACTTCGGTGATCGGACGAGAACCGGTGTTTTCAACGTGGTATGGACGTTGGCGACAAAATGTTTCTATTTACGCGTCTATTTCGCACCCGTATGACGTAGAATAATAAATAAAGTAAATGGTGTATTAAAAACAATATGAACGTTATAATTGTAACCCATAATATTTGTTGCTATCATCTAATATGTAACATTTGGTACTATTCACGTGTTAAATATTACGAAAAGTAATTGAAAACTTTTGACAACAATTAAGAACTAAAATGTTCATGCTATAAATGTTGACACAGTGACATCTACTGTAAACTTCTTAAAGTAAATATATATTTCGTTCTATTTGCTACATGTGATTGAAATATAACATTTTTATAAATAGCTTAAAGATTTGGATGTCCTATATAATTAACAAATATTTTTTTCTCGAACTGACTACGCTATTGGTCTAGCAAGGCCTTAACAGCTTCACCGGAATACTATAATTAAAAAAAACTTGAGAGGTGTCAAGGGACACCCGGATGGAACGAAGTTCCTTTCGATTAATTAGTGAAGGAATTGTAATATTTTTTTTTTGTAAGTTATAATAATATTTTTTTTATTATTAACAAATATAATGTTATATAAACTTAATCAGTAGGCTTAATTTTCGTAATAATTGGCTTGTGGTTACTGAAGTAGGAAACATATGTTTGGGATCATTATTATTATTATTTTTTATTATTTACAAAAAACCTTGATACACTCAACAAAAATAATCGTCGCGACACCACACTGTTCAATGCGAAATAGAAATGAAAATATCTGGCTTGCTTTCTATAAGAGAGAGAGAGAGAGACAGATAGAGAAACATGCGACGCCGCACAGCTTACAATAGCTTACTATAGCAAAAAGTGTCGTGACAACTTTTCGTAAGATTTTTTTCCGTCTAGCCCCCTTTCACAACGCGCGATAAGGAACTTCGTTCTAATAAAACCAATTTTAATCTTATGTTTATAGAAGTAGGGTTGCAAATATTTTTAAGTATTTCATTAACATTACAAAGATCTTATTTCGCGTCGCCAAGCTAAAATCTGGGTTTACCCGCGCCTATAGATGTTTCACGTCAAAAAGATAAAAATAATTTCGTTTAAAATGGTGGCAATGGGCTACAAAATAATCTAGTAGATCTTCTGAATTGGTGTTCAATTGTAAATTCGACGACTAGATTGTTGCTAAACCCTTATTAAGGTATAAATCCCAAAATGTAGGATCCATGTTTAAAAAATATATCCTACATAAAAGAATAAACAAATAGTGAATAGTAAATTTCACAATTTAGTAAAAATGTTCTTACAAATGAATACATAATCTAACAATACATTTACATAAAAAATGTAATATTACATTACATTATTTGTAATTATTCAATTCTTTTATAATAAATTCACTAATTTGGTTTTGTAATATGTAATGTAATGTAATGTAAAATAAGGTTTTGTAATAAATTCAGTAATTTTTAAAAACTTATGCTGCCATACTATCTGTTGACGCGTGCCTTATGCGGTGTTATTACAAAAAAATTAAACGCTTGCTTTAAAAAGGTTACGTTTTAGATGTATCGCGCTTGCGGCATGTTTTGCCATCTTGCTTATCTATTGTCTCGCTTTGGTTACATTAGGTTACACTTGCCAAAAAAGGATAACGCAAACTTACTTCAGGCGAGCGCGGTGCATTTCGTACGAAACCTTTTTTAAACATAGTATTTAACTTTTTTGTATTAACACCGCAGAAGTCTACATATTTTTGTTTTGGGTTTAACCATTATGGTTTTATGGACTCGAGAGGTTAGGCGAAATTCCTGAGTCTGAATTCAGTTATTACGTTTCTCATGGATATCATTGATATTTAGAGATTGTTTTTGAACACTAAAACAGATTAATATTCCTAAATAATAAATTTATATTCTAACTTGTTTTTGTAACATATTGAATATTTATTTTTTGTTAAAATTTGACCCAAGCGCCATCTATTAGTACATGTAAATACATAATTATTTATTTATTATCAACGTTACGAGCATTCGTTATTATTTATAATTTTGTCAAGAGATAGCGCTTTAATCAATATTTTTAAACGTCTGTGACTCGTCCACTTAAGCCACACGAAAAACCGAATACGTTCCTAGAAAAAAATAGAATGATCAAAATAAAGTTGTAATATGTATTATTCATAATATTCCTTTCTAGGAAAATGGATGACAATTATATTATTCGTCTACTGGATGGGATTCTCAATTGCTAATAATCATTTTGATTTCCTCAAGCCAAAAGATTATTTATTATAGTTAGATCATACGTACATATATGTTATTGTTAATTTAAAAAAAACGTATATATATTAACGACACTTTACAATGCATTTAAAGACAAAAATACTTTATTCAGTGTTGGCCCTATTAAGGCGCTTATAGACGGCATAATGACCACTGGTTTGGACAAATATGTATTCGTAATACACTACAAGTTTCAATAGTTTTTAGTGGATGCACAGAGAAGAGTCAATTCCAGATATCATCATCGTTCACATATTGACCACTCTTTAATAGCCTTTTGACATCAAAACCCGTTTGACATGGCGCTTATAAACTTACAGTCCAGTAATTCGGCAACATGGGACTTCATGTAAAACCGAACACTATTACTTAAGAAACCGTTATTGGTTTTGCTGGATTTGGAACGTGGGATGACCAGTTTGCCACAGTATCTATTAATTAGATCATGTTGGTCTCTTTCAGAAATCCAGCTTTTCATAGTTTTTTGTAAACAAACATAAGAATATTAAGAATGTTTTTAAGTTTCAGAGTTAAGTAACCGAATTCCTGAAACATAATTATTAGTATACATAATTTAAAAAAAATCTTGATAATATAGTGCTTTGACCAGTGGAATATCATTCCGATGTCCGCAGGTTCGAACATTGGTGTGTAGCAATTACCTAATTGTTTGGATTTCGCGAACACTAACTAATTTAAATTGGTAACAGTATCGGCTGACGGTGAAGAAATACATCGTGAGGAAACCTAAACTTGAGAAATGTCCTTGTAGTACTAATGTATGTGGTAAACATAGAACTGGATTTTGAAATCGCCAATACGTTGTGGGCTGGCATGGGGTAGTCCCCATAACTTCCTTCCGGAAGAGGCCTATGGTTCCGACACAAAATACATATAAGAGTTGTTGAGGTATGTATGCTTAGTATACTTATATATTTTAATAATTCATATAAGTATGAATATGTAGCTTAGGTTAGGGTAGCTCAGACAGGTCGCGAATTGCATGAATCAGCGTACAAAACAGGCGACGGCCCAAGCCGAGGTGTGCCGTGCACCCTTGAGTTAGTCACCCAAATATCCCAAATCGGCTGAGTGCTTTTGGCGTTCGCCTCAACAGTTCGGTGAAGCTGTGAAGACCATTCCAGGTCAACAGCGTTTTCATTTCGAAAAAAAAAGCATGAATCAGGCAAGAACCAAAGCCGAGGCGTGTCTTGCACCCTTGAGCTAATTCGCAAAATAAAATCGGCTGAGTGCTTTAATCGCTCGTCTTAGTAGTCCGGCGAAGCTGCTAAGACCTTGCTAGGTCAATAGCGTAGTTAATTCGAAAAAAAGAGGTCTAAGGATGATATATAGATAGCTTAGCATAGTGTACTAAGGTAATGTATAACTTAAACGTATAGAAGAATTCGTGATCAGTTTAGAGGGTAAATTTTTAAGTGATTGTTAAAATATTAAAAACTTAAATGTTCCCCACAATTATATTAGCTTGTTATATGTATGTGTAGATAAATATATGTTGTGAAGAAAGTATTTTTCGAGTATATGTGTATGTGAAATAATACCGGATATTCGTGGTAAAACTACAAAGAGAATAAATAAATAGAAATGAATGTGTCATTTCTTGCTACGTATAAACGGACATTATACATTAATATGATGATTAATTCTGTGCCAATAATTAAGCTAATGTATTTCTAGAAAACAACTAATGTTCTTAGTCTTTAAAAACAGATCGTATTTTGAAATTAAATATCTATTCTAAACAGTGACATGGTTTTGTTTTTTTTTACACGGTTTAAATTTGTTTGTTTGCTTTGAATTAATCTGATGCGGTAGTCAAAGAAAATACACTTATTTCTTGATCTGTACTATTATAAAGAGGTAAAGTTTGTGAGTTTGTGACGTTGTGGGGGGTAATCTCAGGAACTACTGGTCCGATTTAAAAAAATCTTTCAGTGTTATATAGCTCATTCATCGAGAATGGTTATAGGCTATATATAATTACGCTAAGACCAATAGGAGCGGAGCACAGATGATGCACAGATGAATGTTTCAAAATCGGGATGTTTTTTTCCTTTTTAGAGCTTCTGCTGCGTGTTAGGGTTAGCCCAGAGTAACTATTATTACGCGGAAGAAGTCGCGGGCAGTGGCTAGTTTCTTATATTTTTGGCAGCCATTCTAGATTTTAACTGTCATTGTTGAGTATGTAATAATCATGAATTTAATATACTAAACTAAGTGCATGGCAATAATATAACTAGTGTCTTGTAATCAATTCAATATTCTGACAAGATGGTGGTGGCTCCCTTGTTAGAACTTTCCATAGTTTGTGGCATGCCAGAATTCATGCTCCATGGTATTATTTTCCATCCACGTCACTTGTGCACGATAACTGAACTATATTACGTAAAACACCACCAAGGTTACAAAACATAAAGTCAAATAACACAAGATTATGGACAAAATATAGAATTCACTACATGATAGATTAAGATTCCGCCAAAAACTCGTTTATTTCGGT
This sequence comes from Antheraea mylitta, assembly GCA_014332785.1. Taxonomy (NCBI): domain Eukaryota; kingdom Metazoa; phylum Arthropoda; class Insecta; order Lepidoptera; family Saturniidae; genus Antheraea; species Antheraea mylitta. Next base: position 125,669 of record JACEII010000174.1, read on the forward strand.
AAATTTGTGAAACACAGGTATTGTTTTGTTTAGAATGAACAGCTTTATGTGAGGTGTGTATTTTATGAGTTATTTTAGAAAATCATCACGATCCCTGTTCAGTTTGAAATTATTTGCGTTTAAAGCTTAAAATGTATCAGAAGTGAATAGATTGTAAACGAAATTAATACATTATATTTATACTAGCTTACTTGGCCACGCATTACTGAGGTAGGTGGTAGAGCCACGTTGAAGCTATAACTCGTTTCAACATGAATGGAACGGTTCGTCCGAGGTACTACCACCCGACTCACAGAAAACCAATGTGAAGCAACAGTGTTTGTATTGTTGCGTTTCTTTTGGTCAGTGGGAGCGCCGGAGGTCCACCTACCCCTTCCCCTTCCCTCCCTCTCATTTTCCCACCAACACAGGCTGACAACGCACTTGCTGGTGTCTACGGAGGGTGCAGTGGTGATCACTTAACATCAGGTAACCCACCAGTTTTTTAGCCTCCAATGACATAAAAAAAATTGTAGCTCAGTTATTACATGTTGAATTAAAATTATGATAAAGTATTTTGTCTTATAGGGTAACCAGTTACTTAGTGAATAGATTAACAGGACACGTGCACCATAAAATAAACTGGAGTTGTAAAATAAGTTCAAAATTAAAACGTGGCGCCATCTACGAGATCATCTATAGTTTTCTATCAACAAACTAGTTTAAAGCGCCATCTGTTCGAGACTGATGAAACTTACAATTAATAACAATAATCAACATTGACCATTATTTAATTTATAATAAAAAAAAAATTTGAGGTCACTCATCTTACCTAGATTTACCTACTAGACACTATTTCGACATGTCTCTAATCTATACTTAATATTATAAAGAGGTAAAGTTTGTGACGTTGTAGGGGGTAATCTCAAGAACTACTGGTCCGATTTGAAAAATTCTTTCAGTGTTATATAGCTCATTTATAGAGGAAAGTTATAGGCTATATATCTATATATACTAAAGCTAATAGGAATGGAGCAGCAGTGAAAACTGTTTCAAAATCGGGATTGTTACTACTCTTGAGAGCTTACGCTGCGTGTTAGCGTTAGCTCAAAGTAATCATTACTACGCGGACGAAGTCGCGGACAGAGGCTAGTATGGCATAGTTCTTCTACGTAACCTACATAATGTGTTAAAATATTACTGTTTACTGTATCTGCCTAAAAACACAAACATTTATAAATCAAAATTAGTAAATACATCGTCCCCATGCGAAGCAGGATTGTGTTGTTAGTTATATGCATATCATCACGCAGTCTTCTTTCAAGGGTAGACACGAAAGGCCTTGCCGCCTCATTTCTATACTCTTCGGTAAAATCCCAGCGGTCAATATTCATGGTATAATATAAATAATAATATTTCATAAAATATTAATAAGGAAGACATAATATAAAAGTATATAAGCGTAAATATCTTGGAGTAATCCCGAGTTCCTTATTAAGGAAAAAAAATCTTTAATTGAGTTCCCTCCCCATTGTAATCCGTATAAGTTATACATTAGTATACATGTGTTACTGGCAATACTGCGTTATTAGTTTTTTGTATTAATGTCATATGAATTAATTCCGTTAATATTTTGACTTATTTGATTATTTTATTTTAATTATTTGGGAAAACTTACAATTACATTAATTCAATAACAAAAGAGTCCCATTCTTTATATATAATTCTTCTGTCCTTGTGTGACTGAACTTCTAAACGGCGCGACAGATTTGGATGAAATGTTTTGTGTATGTACAGGTAGATTCAACAATGATTTAGATTCACAATTGGACCTGGTAAGTTGCGCTGCAATTGACTTTTACGTTTTTTCTTATCATCAAGGCAGGACAACGTCCTTTGGGCCCGCTGGGAGAAATATAAATAAACAGAAACAAATAAAAAAAAAAAACGTGAGCCGTTGCCGGATGCCTGGCAAATGTGAAACATCAAAATTATTTTGTACAGGTAATATGCGTATATAATCAAAAATAAAATATTAACATTTTTTTAAAGAAAATATAATTGTTCTTTAATAAATATTTTTATCAATTATATACAAAAAATCAAAATGATATAGCGTTGTGACGCATGTTGTGGCGACGAGTCGCTGTTCGGTCTGACTTGCCGCTATAGATGTCTTAAATAATATTTATAAACACAGGCAAGAAATAATGAGAGAAGTTTCTAACCAAACATTGTCTAAGACTAATCTATTTTTTTATATCATAGTGGGTCACCTGGTGTTAAGTGCTTACCGCCGTCTATAGGTACTAGCAACATCAGGGGAGTCGCAAGTGCGTTACCAACCTGTGTCTGGGGGTAGGAGGATGGAGGATGGGGAAGAAGAGGATGGGCTAGAGGAGTGATAGGTCTCCTTCGCTCTCACTGATCGAACGAAACGCAACAATATAAGTACTGTTACTTTACATCGGTGTTTCTGTGGCTCGGGTGGTAGTACCCCGGGCGAGTCGAGCCATTCATACTGAAACTAGTAGTAGCTTCAGCGTGGTTCTACAATTACATACTATGTAATGATAAGCAATTTCCGATAAATTCCTTGGTACACGCCAGAGTTCTAACTTGCGGACATCGGATTAATATTCATTCAAACCACTAGACCGTTACGACTTTAAAAGTAAATATTAGAAAGTCATATAAATTCAGACATTCCTGACCTTCACTTCGCATACAAAACAAGAAATGTTTTTTTCCACTAATTGATTTAAATATAACGGCTAAAACACTCTCCGATCGCAGCTCGCACGACACCTATACGAATTGTCTAAATTAATTAGTTCGTATTCCATAAATACACACCAATAGTTATTGCTTAAAATGTCAGATTATAAAACATAACCGTAACATACATATATGATACACACATAGAAACACATCAGAGACAAACACCGAACATACGTATAGATAGTTGCGTGTATATATATACATACATACTGCAATAAAGTATAAATGATGAAACTAACATATAGGAAAATATATTTGTTCGCGTAGCTATGGCTTTAGTTGTGTATATTGGTCGCTGATGGGATACGAAAACTGTGGAGACGGATCAGCGATGTTTTTTTTTCTCGAACTGACTACGCTATTGACCCAGCAAGGTCTTAATTACTTCACCGAACTACGAAGGCGATCGATTAGGGCACTCAGCCGATTTTATATGATAATTAGCTCAAGGGTGCACGACACACCTCGGCTTGGGCTGTTGCCTGATACATGCAAGTAACGACCTATCTGAGCTGAACTAAGCTAACTATTCATACATATATGTGTACCAAGCATACATACCTCAACAACTCTTATATATATTTCGTATCGGATAATTCTCTAAACTATTTCAGTTCGATAAGGGAAAGCAACAAAACCATTCCACTTCACCCGTACCTAACGCTGCGCGTTATAAAAGACGTCAGCGATGCATTTTTACCGACCCTCCTGATTTAATCACGTCAGCGAACGATCAGTACGAGCCTGTCCCTCGAAACAGAGCGTGCTCACGCCCACGCCCGCGTAACCACAGATCACGCCGCCGTGGTCTGGGGGTTAATTTCGCTCCCGCACACCCGATTAGGCCTCCCACGGCAGTGGCTCAAGCCTAGGTTCGATCCCTCGGTAGGGAGCCCTTGAGTGCGTTGCTGGCGCGATACGGTGACACACAAATATACATCACTGCTACAACACTACACGATCACCCCCACACACGTGCACGCCTACACGCTTACACATGAAAGTGGAAGGGTTTACTTTTTTCCCTCATCGAACTGAAAAATTTTTAATTTTCCGATAATAAATATATGGAGGAGTTGTTGAGGCGTGTATGCTTGGTACACATATACGTTTCAACAACTCATACATATATGAATAATTAGCTAGGTTAGCTAAGATAGGTTGCGATTTTGCATGCAACAGGCAACAGCCAAGCCGAGGTGTGCCGTGCACCCTTGAGCTGGTTGCCAAAATAGAATCGGCTGAGTGCCTTAAGCGCTCGCATTAGTAGTCCGGTGAAGCTGTTAAGACCTTGCTGGGTCAATAGCGTAGACATTTCGAAAAAAAAACCTTATCTTGATGTACATAACATTCAGATTGTTTTGTCGTCATCTCGTTCTTCTAGTATTACGCGGCACGTGCTTTAAGTATAAGGCGAACAGAGTAGGTGCTAAGACGCATCCTTGCTTCACCCCACAGGTAACGGGGAAGAAGTCTGTCTGTTCACCGTCTACGGAAACGTAGCATTGCATGTTATCATGCAGGAGTCTGAGAAGTCTCACAAACTTTCCTGTGCACCCGAGCTTACCTAGCACAAACCATATAGCTACCCAACGCACGCTATCGAAAGCCTTCTCCAGGTCAACAAAGCAAAGGTACAGCTGCCGATCCTGTTCTCGGCTCTTTCCTTGCTCGCTCAGAGAATATAGCTTCACATGTGTCTCGATCAGGTCGGAAGCCAAACTGGGTTTCTGGCAGTATCTTTTCGGACAAGTTCTTTAGGCGGTTTAAGAGAACTCTCACAAAGACCTTTCTGGGGGCAGTAAGGAGCGAAATACCGCGATAAGAGTTGCAGGTCACCTTTGTTCTTGTAGAGAGCACTTATGCGCGATACTTTAAATGTATCCGGAACGCGCTCCTCCTCCCACATGCGAACAAATAGTTCCCACACATATATGTGCAACTCCTCCCCTCCGTATTTTATCAGCTCTCCCGGTATAAGGTCAATGCCAACCGCCCGTTTGTTTTGTTGCTGTCTGATGGCAGTAGCAACCTCGTCACGCGATAGAGACTCGTCCAGCTCAAATGCAAAAGGGAGCTGAGGCATTAAACTGATGCTTTGTAGATTAGCTGATCGATCCACATTCAGCAGAGTATTGAAGTGCTCAGCCCAGCGCTTTAGTACATCCTCCTTGCTCGTCAACAGGTGACTACCGTTTAGAGACCTTAAAGGCACCCTTGCATGGTAGGCTGTACCAATCAGCTTACGTACCTCACTGTAGAACCCTCCCAGCTGGTTTGTGTCAGTGAGCCATTGCATGTGTCTAGCTTTGTCCTGCCACCACTTGTCTTTCATATTTCGAGACAGCTTGCGCTATTCGAGGTCACTAGCTTTTATGACCGCAACGCTTCCACTTCGCCTTTTGTGCTGTCGCAGTAGATCTCGGTATCTGTCAAATGCTGCCCGCAGGACTTCATCGTTTCTATCAAACCAATCTTCGTTGCGACGGATTTTTTTATCAAGTGCAGTTGAAGCGGTATCCATGACATGAGATGACAAAGTTTGCCAGGCAGCAACAACATCACCTACCTCATTAGCTGGCAACAGGTTTTTAGACAGGGCTTCGGCATAGTTCGCCCTAACTGCGAGTACTTTTAGCTTATCCACGTTCAAAGACACAAGCTTTTTATAGGAAATCTACGCGGGTGACGGAGGCGGATTCGCAACTTAGTGACAATAAGTCGGTGATCAGACCAATAATGCGCACCACGCATTACGCGGGTGATTTGCACTTGGCTGAAGTCATTTTGCTTTACGATTGCATAGTCAATCAAATGCCAATGCTTGGATCTTGGGTGCATCCATGTTGTCTTGTACTTGGCGGCAAGTCTAAACATAGTGTTCATAATTGCCAGACCGTATTGAGCGCAAAGACTGAGCAGCAACTGACCATTGCTGTTCATGTTGCCAACTCCATGTCTACCCAGGACTCCAGGCCAAGCCTCATAGTCCCGACCAACTCTGGCATTGAGATCGCCTAGCAATAAAATCTGCTCTCTGGCGTTTATGCTATCGAGGCAATAAGTCACTGCCTCATAGAATTTATCCTTGATGTCATCAGACTTGTTTAGCGTTGGAGCATAGACACTGATGACATTAAGGTAGTTGTCTTTGTCCAGGTGAAGGCGCAGTGTGGTAACACGGTCCGAGATGTGTACAGGGTACTCCTCCAAATGCTTTACTAAGTGATTTTTGATGGCGAAACCCACACCTGATCGTCGAGTTTCGGAGGTAGCGGTACCTTTCCAGAAGAAAGTGTAGGCGCCACCTACTTCCACCAGCTCTCCTTCATCGGGAAGGTGTGTTTCACTGAGAGCAGCCACATCCACGTTATAGCGATGAAGTTCCCGAGCTACTATGGCGGTTTTACGTTCAGGGCAGGCGTTACTATTTCGATCGAGAAGCGTTTTCACGTTCCACGCACCAAACGTCATAACAGGTGTTCTTTTAAAATTATACTTGCGACGTCGACCACGATTTGGATGATGCGATGATAGCCGCGGTTACCATCTGACAAGTTAGAACGAGCATTTTTTTAGGGCACCTTTTCTAGCCCCCTCCCCGGCTGAGCGGGGAAAGCAGTGCCTCCCTAAACAGGGCTGCTTTATCATGCCGAGTGCTGCCGAGTCCGCGCCGTCACCCCAAATTTGCAGCGCGGAAACGACCACGGCGTGTACTCACACCCCCGGGACCGCCTGTGTGCAGGTATCAGATAAAGTCTAGCTTGCATCAGGCTAGACCTCTCTACCTTTACCTATCGCCACAGGACTTTTGCGTGCTCGGTGTCCATTAGTAGAAGCGGTCAGATGCGCAAGATATATTAAGGTGCACAAGTGTACACGCAAAACACAGGTGCACATACTCGTCCTTATTCTTCTGGACCCAGTGGAACGGGGACCGTTACGACCAGAGAAGGACTCGGACAGATGGTGCAGTATCCCGATGAGAAAATACAAGGGGTCAGTACTATCTCACACTCCCTTAATCGCCTTTTACGATACCCACGGGAAGATATGGGGTTGTGCTATTCTACTCTGCCGGCACCACACAGCTAAAATATAAAATAGTGTTACCAATTTAAGTTAGTAAATGTAAGCGAATTCAGAAAAAAATCGTAGTACATGCCGGGGTTCGAACCTGCCATCGTATTGATATTTCATCGGTCAAATCGCTCGGCCAACACAGCTTGTCAATTAGTGTCACAATCAAGAGTATTTTTTCTAAGATTCAGCTTTCCCTACCATGTTTTAATGAATAAAACGCAACCTTAAAAAAATCGTCTGGTGATGAACCTACGTACATCAATCACAATAACAACCAAAATCGTATGATAAATAAAAAAAATAAATAATAGAAATTACAAACACTGCGACTCTATTCCATCTATACTCCGGACACATACGAAACGCGGCGCGCTTCGTCTTAAGGACGACATATGAAGTAATTTTTTTCCCGAGTCGCGAGCGTGCGACACCCCACCCTCCCCGCAAGACCTTAAGGTCCATATTCGAATTAAACGCGAAATATTTTTTCCATTTCATATTTACGAATATGCCCTAAATTCCCGAAAAATTAGAACCGTGAACGCGCGGCGCCGCGTCTGTGTGCGTCGTTTGGAATTTCCACGCACGCACACACGGACCGGGGGGAGGGGGGGACACGGTTGGGGTGAGGGGTGAAGCGGGAAATGAGATAGTAGATAGTTTTAGAAAGAATCGTTCCTGATGAATCTCAAGTCTTTCAGTGTTTATGACATATTTATGTTTAAAATTAATTTCGATTAGAGACATAAGTCGAATATCAATTCTTATACCATGGACGCAATAAAATATCTATGCATATAATAAGAAGTACCTGGATAACCGGGCCTAGCTCGGTTCTTAAAAAAACATTTTTAAATTAAAATAAACTGTATTAGGTTTGCCTTATAAAAATGTTTCTACAAAAAAAAAATATCTATTCTGCTTACACTAAGATTCGAATTGGGGTTTCACGGATATTCGAAGCAACCGATTTCCATCCGAGCTATTTTTGTTTTGACAGCGACGGCGAATTTTAACGATAATATCTAGGTAGATTTTTTCATTGCCTGAAAACTCATTTAAAAAAGTTTACTATGAATAAAATCTAGCTAGATCGATTGATCGTTTCCGAAACTACCTACATACTAAGTTTCACGGAAATAGATGAAGCCGTTTCTGAGATCCTGAATATATACAAATAATAAATATATATATATATAATGATATAAATGTAAAGTGTCTGTACTTTTAGATTTTTGTGAAAATGTTGTTGCAAGTGTCTTAGAACAAGAAATAAAATACATTTCAAGCATTTCTCGAAGTCTCTAGTCACATTGAGTTTCAATATTACTGGTTTCAGCATGTATGGGTCGGCTCGCCCGGGGTACTACCACCCTCTCACAAAAATCCGACGTGCAGTAACAGTGCTTGCGTTTCGTTCGGTCAGTGAGAGCGCCGGAGATCCACATACCCTCCCCTTCCCCTTACTCCTTCCCTTCCTCCCCCTTCCACACAGGCTGGCAATGCACTTGCGACTCCCTTGGTTGCAAGTGTCTATGGACGGTGGTGATTACTTAACATCAAGTGATTTTTTTTCGAACTGACTGTGCTATTTGCCTTGCAAGGCCTTTACAGCTTCACCGGATTACTAAGGCGAGCGCTGAAGGCAATCAGCCGATTTTATTCATTTAACATGCTCAAGGGTGCACGGTACATCTCGGCTTGGGCTGTTACGGAAAGAACGCGATCTGGCCTAGCTAAACTATTCTAAGTTATTCACACATGTATTCATTGGCATGTATTCATACGCAAGTGTATTTGTTCATTCAGAAACGATTACATGTATATCGGAAATGGAACATCAAGTGACCCATCTATTCGTTTCCTCATATGATATAAAAAAAACAATAAGTTCCACGCAGACGGGATCGCGAGTACAGCTAGTTATAAATACGAGCTAAGAAATCAGCATGATCTAGTGTCTCTTTACAAAGTTCTGCACAATTATATCTAATTTCCCTCCTTGCTAGAGTCTCTAAATTGTAACACCAATTTTGATTATCGATTTCTCAAAACATTCATCCTTACAATAGAATAATACTTCTTACTACGATTATCCGATACGAAATATATATAGGAGTTGTTGAGGTATGTATGCTTGGTACACATATATGCTCCAACAACTCATATATGTATAGAATAGTTAGCTTAGGTCAGCTCAGATAGGTCGCGAATTAGTGGCGGAGTGGGGTATCGGGCTCGCGGTCGCAGCGGAGCCGTACTACGTTCCCTCCCAGCCGCACTTGGCTGGGGATCGGGCTAGTTCCGTGCCGATCGTGGCTGGCCGAGGTTCGCACCTAGCGGTGAGAGAGAGGGGTTCCGGGTTCATGGTAGCCGTCTGGAGAGAGTACGCCATTGTGGGGGCGTACTTCTCCCCTAATAAGCCCCTGTGGGAGTTCGAAGCGTTCCTCGGCTCCCTGCAGGGAGCTGCCAGGCGGCTGTCGCCGCTCCCCGTGGTCCTCACGGGCGATTTAAACGCCAAATCGAGGACTTGGGGAGTGGTTGCCACGGACCTGAGGGGCATGGCCGTTGAGGAGTGGGCGGCCGAAGTGGGGCTGTCCCTCCTCAACCAGGGGGACGTCCACACGTGCGTGCGACAGAACGGGGGGTCTGTGGTAGACGTCTCGTTTGCCACCCCGTCTGTCGCACGCCGTGTCCAGGGGTGGAGGGTGCTTGAGGAGGTGGAGACCCTATCGGACCACCCATATATTAGGTTCGAGGTGTCCACCTCACAAGCCGGAACTGGCAACCGCCCCCGGAGGGGTGCGAAGTTTCCCTGCTGGGCAGTGAGCCGTCTCAACCGCGAACTAGCAGAAGCGGCGGCCATCGTCCAGGCGTGGGCCATGCACCCCCCGCAGGACGATGTCAACGCGTCCGCAGCCCGCCTCCGTGGGGCCATCACGGAGGTTTGCGACGCTTCAATAACGCGGAGCATACACCGCCCAGACAAACGGGCGGTGTACTGGTGGTCACCGGAGATAGCCGATCTTCGTGCGGCCTGCTCCGCGGCCCGGCGGCTGTTTGGGCGCAGTTGCCGACGGCGGCACCGGGACCCTGAGAAGGAGGCCCGGCTGTATGGCTGCTACAGGGAGTGCAGGAAGACCCTGCAGGCTGCCATCAGCCGGGCGAAAGAAGCGGCATGGGAGGAGCTGCTACAAACGGTGGAGGGAGATCTTTGAGGACGACCGTATCGGATCGTACGCAAGAAGTTGCGATCCTGGGCGCCCCCAGTGATGGAGACCCTCCAGCCGGAGGTGGTGGCGAGGGTCGTGGGAGAGTTTTTCCTCGATCCTCCGCTCATATCTGCTCCTCCCATGCCCCCACCTCGGGCGGAAGTTGGGGAGGTGTCTGGCGGCCCTCTCTCAATTACGGAAGAGGAGATGGGGAGGGCTGTCGAACGCCTCCTCAACCGGCGGAGAGTGCCCGGCCCTGACGGGGTCCCGGGTCGGGTGCTCGGCCTTGCAATGGGTCACATTAAAGAGGATTTTATACCTGTCAATAAGAAAAGAGTCGAGTTAGTCATAACAACTGCCGATAGAAGTGAAATTTTATAGCTGTTCGAATGGTAAGTTATTTGTGTAACTTTGTAGATATATTACCAAAGTCAATAGACACAAGTAAAACACGATATAAATAATTTACCATAATAATGTTTAGGTACGTAGGATGCTATGACGCGGAATTAAAAATCTATCTCCTGCCAAAAAAACCGTTCAACGCTCCTAAAGAAATTGTCACTTCAAGAAGTAATGTTAAAGTATATCAACTCTACTTTAACGTGAGCGCAGCCACAACCAAAAGCTAGTGTCACAATCGATATGAGCTTGGAGTAAAGCAAAATAACGTGTTGCAGATATCTCATGGGCAGTAGGTTTAGGCATTAGTATTGGATTTATTCCCAACTAAATTTTCGGAATACATTATTAGATCATGTCTCCCATGTCATCTAAATATATAAAAATCCAGTATCATAATATTTGTCCACGATGGACTCTGAAGCTAGGCGGTTGGGTGTCTTCATCAAAGTTGACGTTTATGTATGATTTGGTCGAATTTGAGAGATATAATAATTGATATTTCGATTAATAGCCATTTTAATTACAAGTTAAATAATTGTCAATGTTTAATATTGTTATTAATTGTAACTTTCATTAGTCTCGAACAGATGGCGCTTTAATTATTTTGTTGACAGGAAACTTTAGGATCGATTGATATATTATCTCACAGATTGCGTCACGTTATAATTTAGATTTTTGATTTGATTTTAATAACGACGGATCAAGAGGTCTTCACTTTGAAAAACATAAAAATCTTTCAAACTTTAGGCTTACAAATAGACTAGACCAGTGTTTCCCAAACTTTCTAGGCCATGCCCTACCTTAACATTTCTAAAATTTTTATGCCCTCCCATACATAATTTTTAATCTTTTTTCAACACTATGAAATTGTTATCGAAACATCGTGAGTAAAATTTCAAAACATATGATGAAAGAAATACTTGGTTTGACGACTCTAATTACCCAGTTGATATTTTGGTGACGTCAAAAGAAATTATACTTAATAATTATTTATAGCCTTTTTTTTAATAATCTGCTTTTTTTTTAATTGTCACCGATATTTGCATTTAAATAGCCCAAAGCGAAGTCGAGTCCATTTTTAAATTGCCCCCTTAACTATCAAATTGCCTCCTTGTGGAGCGTAGGCCCCACGTTGGGAAACATTGAACTAGACGATATTCTTGATCAATCTCTTTTATTATGACTATTGGTAAAAAAAAACTCATAATGGGAAATACAATTAGCAGTCTGAATTATGTTTTACGAGCAGCTACCTTTGGCTTTGCATTTGTATCTACGGTATTTTTCAAGTAACTTCTATCTTATCTTTATATTCTGAGCAGTTTAAATAATATTTTTACGAATTATTTGCATTTTATCACGACTTTACAAGAGTTTCCAATGCGGTAACTATTTGCGACTTTTTATTATACATTTCATACAAATGTTTATCACCTTTCTCATGGCCTTAATCATGGAATTAAAAAAACCTTCCTCAAAGCTCATCTGTAGTGACAGATATTAATAACAAAAAATGTTTACAAAACCTAGGTCCGAAACATATTTGGGGGAAGTTGGCCACCCATTATTCGCGTAAAAATTTGGAAAGTCGTATAAGGCACGTCCTTCGATTGCTCATTATTGCCATTTTTTTTCTTGTCCAAGTCTATAAAGAAAGTTATGAAACACTTAAAATGCGTGGCCCAAAGTCCAAAAACAATTTGAAGAATCAATAATCTCAAGGTGGATTCTTGAAGTCAGTAGTGCACATACTTACCCATCCTTTATCTTTTTAGTTAACTCCTGAGGAGTGGAAAAAGGTGTGGTAAAAAATTTAAAGGTCGAGAATTTTAATTGAAGTTGGCTTTTTCGAATATTAACAGGCAGACGTGGGCCAAGGGAGTAGATTAGTAGTGTAGGGAGTAGACGCGCGCTGGTCTTCGGAGCCACAGTTTTACGGTAAATCCTATCTGGGCACGAACTAAAAAGTTCGCATCGTCTTATCTTTGCCGTACTGTGAAACTGTGGAACAATCTATCGGCCAGTGTGTTTCCTCCTTTCTATGACATGCAGTCCTTCAAGCGCAACGTGAAGGGACACTTACGAAGGCCGGCATGACAGCGGTGACTGGCGATGGATAGTATGTCTCTCGGTGGTCGCCACTTTTTTTTTTTTTTTCGAAATGACTACGCTATTGACCCAGCAAGGTCTTAACAGCTTCACCGGACTACTAAGGCGAGCGCTTAAGGCACTCAGCCGATTTTATTTTGGCAACAAGCTCAAGGGTGCACGGCACACCTCGGCTTGGCTGTTGCCTGTTGCATGCAAAATCGCGACCTATCTTAGCTAACCTAGCTAACTATTCATATATGTATGAGTTGTTGAAACGTATATGTGTACCAAGCATACACGCCTCAACAACTTCATATATTTATTATCGGAAAATTGAGAGTTTTTCAGTTCGATAAGGGAAAAAAAGTAAACCCTTCCACCTTCATGTGTAAGCGTGTAGCGTGCACGTGTGTGGGGGTGATCGTGTAGTGTTGTAGCGGTGATGTATATTTGTGTGTCACCGTATCGCGCAAGCAACGCACTCAAGGGCTCCCTACCGAGGGATCGAACCTAGGCTTGAGCCGCTGCCGTGGGAGGCCTAATCGGGTGTGGTCGCCACTGTTTTTAGATTGTACTATGCTTACCATCAGGCATAGTACAGTCACTTTGCCGTGCTACAATAAAAAAAAGATTCAAATCCATCATTCCAAAATTCTTGATCTCTCATCCTTTTCCCCCCTGTAGGAGTTCATTTTTCAACGAAGTAACGGATGGGCAAAATGAGCAAAAATGGTCAATCGATAGGCATACTGTCTACGAATTTTGAAATACTTACGCGGAAAATTGAAGGCAACTTCCCAGAGCTACGAAAGAACTTATATATTTAAATCTGACTAATAGTTAAACAATTCATTATATATTTCAATCTATATATATATATATATATATTTTTATCGAAGCACGACATAGTGACTGCATTATGCCTGATGTTAAGCATGGTACAATCCAAAAACATCGGCAACCACCGAGAGACAGGTTATTCATCGTCGGTCGCCGCTGTCATGCCAGCCATAATGACGAAAGTCACCCGGTACTGGATATGCACAGGCTGATCCCGAAACGCGACGCGCAGATGCGAGTCACTATGACGGGCTTTTTCGCTATATGCATGGTGGTTGCGACCCAGTCGGGCTGTAAAACCCTACCACCCCGCTTTCGCCATTGCCTCGTTCGTTATTGAACAGGGTGCACCACATGCAGATGAGGTTGGCTTGGGTGTCTCAAGTCTTAAGATGTTACTCGACATCCCTTACACCCCAATGTTATATGTTATAATTTAAAGAGTTAATTACTTAACACTCGCTTTTAATCACAATGAAAAATATAAATAAGTTGCTTAATTTTTTTTTACATGGGGGTGGTCCTTAGCAGGATTGTTTTCGAATTTCTATGCTCTGATGATCCCAAACGCATTCAAATTGATAAAAAAACCTTGCAAATTTGAGCTCTTTATATTAACTGTAAGATAATTTGCATTTCAACCTAAGTTTCTTATGTAAATAACAAAAGATAATTTTTTTACGTTTTTTAGAATTTCATAACTCGAGTACAAGTATATTTATAATAATGAGTAATACGTATTTTTATAGATAGTTTAATGCTCTATAAAAAAGTTTCTTATGATTGTTTGTTATGAATTAAAAATTATTCGAGCTAAATGATTAATGTTCATATATTTATCAATATTGTCGAATATATTTATAGTATAAACACTTGTATTAGAAGGTTTATTAAATTTTTTTATATATGGTAAATATTCGCCCTATTTTACATATTCATAAGGTAATAACAAACCTTATCTCTCAAAATGTGTGAGATGTGTAATACAAAGAGCTTGTCATGTTAATGCCGGTTTAAGAGGTCATTTACTGATGTACCAACGTTTTTTTTATATATTCGACAGGTACGCGCTTGGCCACAATCTCACCTGATGGTAAGTGACGATGGACCGACGATGTATCGCGCTTACCCACTAGCTGCCTATTTACTCTACTCTTAAAGACTCCCAAGTTATAAGATGTCGGGAAGACAGACGCCAGGAGTGAGTTCCACTCCTTAGCCGTACGTATAATGAATGTGGAAGCAAATCGCTTCGTACGAATTACGGGAATATCAACCACGTAAGGGTGGAAACCCTCACGGAGTTTAGTCGTGGAGTCTAGGAGTGGAGACGGCGGAATTATATCATGTAATTCCTGTTCTCCTCCAATAAATGCACTCCTATCCCAGACTTATCTAATCTGAGAAAAACCTACTAACACTGTTTTAGATGTTGGTCTGAATTTATATCCTCGTTCTATAAATCAAAACTGGCATTAAGCAAATTCTATAATCCCTGTTTTTCTCAGCCATTATATTATGTCATAAATTTTAAACCCCGTTCCATTATTATGTTATAAAGTTTCAATTTAAAACTGTAAAAAGATTCGACCTAAACTAAAAGTTTATGACTACATATCATAAAACAAACTCCTCCGTTGCGTCTGTCTGTCTGTTCGAGAGATACTCAGAAACCACTAAACATATATTCATGCGGTTAACAGATAGAGAGTTTCACGAGGAAGGTTTAGGTATATAATTTGTCACGATACCGTGAAAATTGGTTGAAATTTAACGATAAATGTTTAAAAGTGTCGGAAAAAGTCAAGCCGCCTGGGAACTTTCGTTGAAAACGCTGCCTTATCCCGTTGAGATACAAAACAATTGAGATAATAAAGGACGCACACGAAGTTGAAGGAAAGAGCTAGTATATAGTAATTAAACCCCTTTTGAAGCTTGTTTACACTATACATATAAAGTATTATATGTACAGCTTTACCATATCTTTGAGATTTTATAACATAATGTATGAATTTTTACTTGTCTAAAACCAAAGTAATTTACCTCTTTACAATTATCCGAAAAACATAGTTAATAGCGTAGTTTGTAATTCTGCAAGTGCTCTAGTGACGACCACGCTTAGACAAATGTAGAGTTAGATGGAGCTTGAACGAAGATTTGCGAAGAAAAGCCGGGAATCTAATATGTAGGAACGAAAATCGAATACAGTGATATAACTTGGTACATATATATATCCACTATTGGATTAACTTCGGGACATTGAATTTTCTCCAATGGGTGAAAAAGAAGGTAAAATATTGATCCGTATTAAAAAAAATGGAAACTAGCTTACTGACTTTTAGGTATAATTAAAAAAAAATACAAAGTAATTATTAATGTCTCTTTTTAGAAAAACCATATTCACAACATTTGTGAAATATAAAAACTAGTTTATTTGTTTCATTTGGTATGGTTTTAAAATTAAAAATTTATTTATTTTAATTAATACTAATAATATGACTTTCATTTGACTTGACACTGGCAAAATTCGTATTTACTAGACGCAATTAAAAACGTTAATTTCTTTTCTATATATATAAATATATATATATTTTTAATACAGAAAATTATACATGGACGAACACATATTTTAAAAATAGATATGTTGATTAGACTAATGTAAATATAGGAATATATAATGTAGGAATCAAACTTACATCCTTTGACACATAAGTGTCAATCCATCATCATATATTAAAAATATTACAATTGAAGAAAAAGACAATTTCTTAAATCTTCGCATGAATTATCAAAGCTTTGGGGCCATAAAATAACCGTTCGGGATGTATTAACCGATATATGAAATTGTTTTAACGTTTACAATTCAATGTAAATAATAGAAAGTTCATTACAATTTTAAATATTCCAGATATGCTGAAGAATCGGTATTATCGGTATTATTATCGGTTGGTATGAACCTGCTAGTGCAGTTTTAGATGTTCGTTCTTAATAAAATAGATATATATAGGCTTCTCAATATAAAAGAACGGCTGAAAAACAGATTTAGTTTATTTTGAAATGTCAGATCAGGTTAGTACAGCTTAAATAATGTAATAGATTTTTTAGTGGCCACACTTCGTCCCCTATAAGCACAACTCGCGATATCTCTTTACAACCCGAGACGCTTATTGTCGCGGCTTAAAAATTCTCACTACCCTATATTTTCAGTGAGCACTCTTGACCCCTATCTTGTATTTTCACGCCTGACCTTGTTGGGATAGGTTGTATTTAATTCGTATGAAAGTAAGTACTTTAACAAGAACAGTTACACTTTTTTTTTTTGAAAGAGTAATTAATATTATTACTAATCTATCTATTATAATATATAATGCACTATATACATATATTAATGTTATAAAGAGGCAAAGATTGTGAATTTGTGACGTTGTGATGTTGTGACGTTGTAGGGGGTAATCTCAAGAACTACTGGTCCGATTTGAATAATTCTTTCAGTGTTATGTAGCTCATTCATCGAGAATGCTTATAGGCTATATATCATCACACTAAGACCAATAGGAGCGGAGCACAGATGAAAAATGTTTCAAAATCGGGTTGTTTTTTTCCTTTTTAGAACTGCTGCGTGTTAGTGTTAGTGTATCTACTCCACGCGAACGAAGTCGCGTGCAGAGGCTAGTATCATATAAAATTTTAAGAAGGTAAAGTTTGTGACGTTGTAATCTCAGGAACTACTGGTCCGATTTCAAAAATTATATAGCTCATTTATCGAGGAAGGTCGTAGGTTATATATTATAACGTTAAGATCAATAGGCACGGGGCACCGATAAAAATTGTTTCAAAATCGGGATGCTTTTTCCTCTTCAGAGTTTCCGCTGCGTGTTACCGTTAGCCCAAAGTATCTATTACTACGAGAACGAAGTCGCGGGCAGGGGCTAGTTGTTAATATTTTACATCCTCACACATATTCTTGTTTATTATATTATTCGGTTTAATTATAAGCATGTATATGACTAGTAAAGCCAAATTTTGTTTTTATTTTTCCCGTGCAAGGCGCACAGTGTAATTAAACACTACCGTGTTTAATTTTCGTTCTTACATATTAAATTCCCGGCTTTTCTTCGCAAATCGTCGTTCAAGCTCCATCCAACTCTACATTTGTCTAAGCGTGGTCATCACTCGAGCACTTGCAGTCTTACAAACAACGCTATTAACTGTGGTTTTTGGATGATTGTTAATAGATACATTACTTTGGTTTTAGACAAGTAAAAATTCATACACTATATTATAAAATCTCAAAAATATGTTAGAGCTGTATTTTTGAAGTTATACTTCTTTTGGCGCGTTAAAAAAAATGAGACTAAATTTTTACGATGCGCTCACACACCTTCACGAAAAACCGAGACCCTGAAGTTAGCTATAGTCAATATGTTGTTTCTTTGTATTGATTTGTATTAAAAATTTCAATGTATTAAATACCTTATTTTCTATTGTTAGTATCGTTTTTCCACAAACGTAGAATAAGGAGGAAGATAAAATTTTTGAAAAGATTTTTATCTTGTTACACCAAAGAAGTATAACTTCTAACTCGTGTACATAAGTACAAGCACATTTTTTTTAATACTTCATAGGATTTAGTGTCTGACCATCGAGTTCCCTGATGTTATATACCGAACTGGTCGAAGATAGTAAGCACGCTACGCCTAGAGAGACTAGCTCTGAAATGTAGTTGCTAGACCACATTTATACCTGCTTGGATATAGATCTTCACCCTAAGGGTGATAAGTAGCTCTTTGGGCTTACAAAAAGGCTTACTACTATGCTATAATGCTTCATCTAATGTTTCTCTTTACTGACAACTCGAGAAAAATGTAAATTTTCAAAACTACGTCTAGTTACGCGGTGTCGAAATAAGCTAATTGAGTCATCATCGTTTCATAAAACTATCAGTCTTATTATTTTTAATTTTGTTTCAGAATTCTAGATATTTAATAAATAAATACAAATATATCATGATTACTTAATTTGTTATACCTATACAAAATCAAACTCGCTCGCCCCGAATTGGTAACTGCTTGGTACGGAAAAGAACTGGCCGGCGAAATTTTTAAATTTGGAGTAATAGATAAGAAAAAAATTAACGATAAAACAATATAATTTTTTTTTTGCGTTCCATTCGTAAAAAAGTCTGTGCCTACGAGGGGTGGTTTAAAAATCGAATCAGACCCCCGTCCTTGAAGCGAGAGAAAGGAGGCGCGCTGCCGTCAACACATAAATCATATTTCTGGAGAATTTTTAAAAGTCCTATTGCTTTCGCGTATTTGCCATGTACTCCCCCTGGGGGTTGGGGGGAGGCGTGTGTACTTACTCCCTCGTTTCCTAGTTCTGCTCGGCGTTCACAGGGTGTCCATTTTCATTATGGCCTTGAGTAAACTAATCTTAAATATATCGTGTAAAAATTCAATTTTTTTATAAACAAAGTATAGCCATACAGACCTGTACTATTCAACGGTGCCCTTATAAGCATTACTATAATTTTATTTTTTTAATAAACATGATCTATTATTGAGTGACCATTGTTGCTTATACAGTAGAACCTCGTTAAGGTAAGAACCTCTATAATACAAATAAATAATTTCAGTACTAGCCCCCACTTACTAAAGGAATGTTTCGATAAGCTCTGGTAAATAAACTGACTGCCAATGAGTCATTTTGAATGAATATACAAAACAAAATGTTTCTCGAAATTTATTGGTGTTTTATTTATAAATAAAGTTAAAGTGTTTACAAGTTAAATTGTTAACGAAAAAATTAACAAAAACGAAAAAACAACACACGCTTATAAATTCATTCGGTAAAAAGTGGATTAAAAAGGAAAGATATTGCGGCTCGGTTTGGAATACAGGAAAGTACATTATCACTAACAATTAGAAATGAAGCTGAACTCTTGAAGCAACTTATTGAAACTTTTTTAGTATTTTTTTAATTAAAATTTTAACTACCAATTGAAGTCATAAAAAGATTTTTTTAACCGAATTATTAATATTATTTTCATTATCTTACCAAGAGAAATCAGTTATATACCATTGATATAAGATTTATTAATAAAAAAATTTCGATAGCAGAAATATTTTGAAAATGTTTATAAAATGATTTATTACATCTACAATGCAGTTTTAGACTAACGTAATGGCGTGAATTTATTTTCTGTAACAGTTGCAGATTTTGTATAAAATATGATATAGTAATATATGATGGTCACGATAGATGAGCGAAAATATGAAAATATTACAAAACCAAACGTATATGTGTGTAGAACACCCCGTATATCTTTAAGGCGCCACGGAGGAGCGAGGGCGGGCGGCCGCGCGTTTTCCGCAGTACCGTCACAGTTTACAGATAAAGCATTGTTTTATTTTAAAGTTTCGCAATATAATTAGTACATGAAATATAATAGATAGTAATTGATTTAAAATATTCTATTACACACGTTTTATAATCAGATATTTTCTAAAATTATCTATATATATGTTTACTTTACAACTGTCTTCCTATTGGGATATACAACACGAATAAAGCTGAGTAAAGTTATATTCGTGCAAACTTAAAGGTAAGACTTTTACAAATTATATGATGATATAACATATACTACTTAGTAAATAGGAATAAAACAATTTGCTGTAAATTCATACATTAAATTTATAAATATGTTACAAAAAAAACTGAACAATTTAAAGTATATTACTTACAGAAATACATTATTTAGGCTAGATAGTTTTATTGTATCTTTATTTTAAACCTTTCAAGGATATGACATTCTGTTTCATATTATTCGTAAAAATGCCCTCTTTAACGTTACAACTGAAACCATAATGAAAGAAATAATAATATACAACAAAATTAACTTGAAGTAATTAAACAATAAAAATTGATACCAGAAACGAGAAACGGCAGTATCTGTAATTTCATCATATACTACTCACGACACACATGTGGTGGGGCACTAGGAAGAAGAAAGCGGGCGAAGAAAAAATGAGGGAGACGAAAAACTAGAGCAGGATGGAAAACTGGGCGAAAAACGAAAAATTTCACCCGCGCTCGTCCCCGCGCTGTTCTGGCCCCCGCGAGCCCCTCTCACACGCACACACCCTCGCGTGGATACAGCCTTCTCAATCTTGATACTTTACGTTATCACTACATTTCTACATTACATTTCTATTATTATTATTTATACATTGGACTTTATTATTCCATACAAATTTCACTAAGTATTAAGCTTCAAGGTTCTCCTTGAATATTTACAGTCTCATTTATTCTTGACAACTAATCTTCTAGTACATTACTACTGTCATTATCAAGTGGATAATGGTATTACAAGTTTTAACAATATAGTGGCCGACTTGTTACAACTTTCTCAGAAGTTTTTCTGGCAAGTCAGAATTCATGGTATTATTTCCCATCCACTTTACCTGTGCGCAATAACCAAACTATATTACGTAAAACACCAACAATATTACAAGATATTGAGTCAAATAACATAAGATTACGAATAATCTATAAAATGCACTACATGAAATTCCAAGTTCTCGTCCAAAACTTTACTTGCAGGCTGTAATCAATGGCCGAAACTTTATTTAATATGGATATTGTTTTTGTGACTCTTTGATTTTAGTATTCCTTTTAATATAGGTAACATTGAAATAATCTCTTCTTGGCAACAGCATTTTAGGATTAAATAACTGTAATATATATTATGTTTAACTAAGCTAATAGTGATGTTAGAAATCGTATTTTACTTTAAGTTACTTACAATATATGGTTAGGTGTATTGTCAAACATTATTCAGTTTTGGCTAATTAACTTAGATAAATGCTAAAAGATACTTAATAATTTTGTTACATTTACTATATGTTTTTATTTTATTAGTGTAACACTATAATCTTACGCCAGTACGATGGTCTGCGACTTATAACGGAAACAGTTGAGAGATCAAAGTTTGTTAGCAGAAAACTATATTGTGCCAGCCACAACGCCCTTTGGCAGCTAAACTGCTGTGGCTGATTGTATAAGATAATAAATTAAAAGAGTTACTGTGATGGAGCTTTAATCATGAGTTATCATAATCCAGTCGGATAAGCAAACCTGACCTCTCGATTAATGCATAGATACCAATTAACCTTATGTATGGCTGCGACCTAGTTGGCAACCAGAGCTTTCGTGTCCCATCGACTATTCAGCCATTTATTCGAGTCTCCCAAACTATAAAAATAAAAAGGTAAATTCATGAATAAATGGTGAAAATATCATATGAATAAAGTAAAAATCATTTAAAACCACAGTTTTATAGTAAAAGTAATTTTGAAGTAATGTGAAATAACTTTTCCGGGTTTTCCATACGCAGTGAATTTCCTTTTCAATGTATCAAGACTTCTCGTTCCTGCGGGAGGCTATTGTAGCATGTTTTTATACCCAAAAATTTTAAGTCAGTAGGCGCTCGAACACAGAGCGGCTAGAACGTTTTTATTATTAATATATATTTATAGTTCGTTTTCATTTACAAGTTTTCCATGGTTCATAATTTTAATATTTTTATACCGTTTTATACAATCAAGTGTTTATAGATAGGAGTAATTACAACAAAATAAAAACTTTTTACAAAACAATCGGTAAATTTATCAAGATAATAAAATTTAAATAATATATAAAAAAAAAATATCTACACAGATTAATAAAATTGTTCCGACGTACGTTGAAAAAAAGGCCGTTTAAGTTTGACACCAAGTTTCGGAGTTTGACAGTTCGCGTATTCGAAAATTCAAAATTGACGTTTGAAATAAAACATGGCGGACTGTGTGTTTGACAGCGTGTTCAGCGGGTTCGTCGACCTCCTAACATCCGGATATTAGGATGCTCAATTTTCAGAACATTTGACGGCTGCTATATCCGTGAGTATATGCATTATTTTTTTTTGCATATCCATTTAATACTGAAATCAATTGGTCGCGTTCAAGAATTATTGATGACCGATATAAGTTACATAAGGGTGCGTTCATAATGTCGCATGAATATTGTAGTAGTTAATATGACGGTTATGTTTGTGTGCGCTCGTTTGTGGACGCGCGCACACCATTGCCGGATTGTTTTTATCGTTGGCAGTAAATTAGAGGGGCCGCGATAGTGGCCGATACTCGGTGACTAGTGTTCGTATTGATTTTTTTCCCTCATTCTGTTAAATTTCATTTATTGGGGGAGCGACCGGACAAGCCACGATGACGTGTGCCGAATGCCCCGTCGATCGCCATTGTGGTCAGCGATAAGGGACCTCGCTTGGCAACTGTATTACAAGACGGCGCGGGTCCGATACGTTCTTATTTTGAACTTCGCGCCGCTTTATAAGTCGTTTTAAACCTTGATTATCTGTGATTATTTAATTCGTTTTATTTTTAATTCTTTATGATAATTACCAATTATTTTTATTCTTGAATATTGATTACATCTTTATCTATTTATTTTCATGGGTCGTCTACATAACAATATATTTGTAAAGATAATAATAGTGACACTTTTGTGATTTAATATAAATGCAGTTATATTTAGAGACAACTACGATATGCTCCAAAACTAAATGAAACTTTAATAAAAGTAAATATTGAACTATTTTTAAATATCTAAAAATTTAACATAATGATACGAATGCTATGAAATATATTATGTCATTAGATGAAAAATAACTTCTGGTCTTTGAATCCAGTTTTTTTTTTCGAACTTTATTTATATGTTTTTTTCCTATAGGTACCAAAAAGTTTCGAGATCCAATTGTATATGTTTAATTATTATTAAGAGCTATTTTATTGACTGTAACTTTAATAGGAGAGTAAGTTAACTTAGCTTTAAGTTAGTAACGTAAGCTATGTTGTTTACATTAGCATATCACGCTGTAACTGAAGGTGGATAGGTTGATCCTTTTTTGTTAATTTGATTTTCAATAATTTTATCGTCCTTATAATTACTAGCGGCAAAACTTTTAATTTGACATACCAGATATTAGTATTCATGATTACAACATCTTACCCTGAAATGCATGACTCCTACACCATTGATAACATATAATTGAAGTTATATTCTGCTGTTGATTATCTTATAATTTATTATTACTGGTAATGACAATGGTTGGCCGGTGTTATCGTAACGTGTGAATAAGCAAGTGATATGCAAAAATAGATAAGTGTGAAAGGGAGAACACTTTATTTAGTTCATGCTCATAGTCACGATACGATCATCGAATATTCAGCTCATTACCGTATCGTTGTTAGAAATTGCAATAATATGATACAAAATAGCAAATAAACGAATAGCAGAATAATTAACAACAGGTATTAACAAATATTGTTGTAAATTAACAGTATATCTATTATTGAGGTATAACTTTTATTATCATTCATAGTGGCTATATAACATAGCTATGTTGTTTTTTTTATAACTTTATTCTTGGTAATTAATCTTTCAGATTATTACTGCCATTGTCGCGTAGTCAATAAATATCACAAGCGTCGTCCGATCATTTCAATATTAAGCGTCGTGTCAATCAATATTATAACAAGATGGTGGATCCCATGTTAGAACCTACCAGGGAGTTTTTATGGCATCTCAGAATTTCAAGCTTCGTGGTATTATTTTCCATTCACTTCACTTATGCACAATAAACTAACTATATTACGTAAAACACCACCAAGTTTACAAAATATAGAGCTAATAACACAAGATTATGAATAAAATATAAAATCCACTACATGATAGACTAAAATCCCGCCAAAAACTCCCGTAATTTTTTTTTTCGAACTGACTACGCTATTGGCCTAGCAAGTCCTTAACAACTTCACCGGACTATTCGTGGCGAGTGTTTAAGGCACTCAGCTGATTTTATTTTGACGACTAGCTTAAGGTATGCACGGCACACCTCGGCTTGGACTGTTGCCTAGTTCGTGTAATTCGCGAACAACTGAGCTAACCTAAGCTAAGCTACGTATTCATACGTATATAAGTTTGTGAAATATATATATATCTACTAAGTATATATACCTCAATAACTCCTATGTGTATTTCGTGTCGGATAAATTTTGTAGTTCGATAGTGGTAGAGCCACGCTGAAACTATTATTGGTTTTAGCATGAATGGGTCGCCTTCCTCGGGGTAGTACCACCCTATCACAGAAAACCGACGTGAAGTAACAGTGCTTGCACTGTTGAGTTTCGTTCGGTCAGTGAGAACGCCGGAGGCCCATTTCCCATCCTCTTCCCTCCACTCTTCTCGCCCCCTTCCCTCTCCTCATCGCCCATTTTCTCCATCTCTCCAAAACACAGGCTGACAACGCACTTGCGACCCCCCTGGTGTTGCTAGTGTCTATGGACGGCGGTGACCACTTATCATCAGGTGACCCATCATTTGCCTTCTATGATATAAAAAAAATATATATATATATGAATAATTTTTAATTTTTAATCAGAAATGCCACACAAAAGATATATGAGGTTACTTTCGTTTGTTTTTCTTCCCTTTTACTTTGGTGAGAAATCTTCGCATCAGGGTTTATTATTGACATTGTCAAGTGGGTGACAAGCTTAGCATTTTATATACAACTAGCCTCTGCCCGCGACTTCGTTCGCGTGGAATAGTTGCTTTGGGTTAATGCTAACACGCAGCGGAAGCCCTCAAAAGGAAAAAAAAAACCGATTTTGAAACATTATTCATTAGTACTCCACTCCTATTGCTCTTAACGTAATGATATATAGCCTATAACCATCCTCGAAAAATGAGCTACATAACACTAAAAGAATTTTTCAAATCGGACCAGTAGTTACTGAGATTACCACCTACAACGTCACAAACTCACAATGTCACAAATTCACAAACTTTACCTCTTTATAATATTAGTTTAGATGGTTGCCGTTTCATTGCAACTCTTGTTACTATCTCTAATACATTTTCTGTTATACATCTATATATTAATACGTGAAGCAAAATTTTTGTATCCCTTTTTAACTTATTTCCCGTCAATGGGTGAACTTGAAATTTGGCATAGTTAAAGTTTATATGGCGGGGAATTGCAGAAAGCTGTTTATTTTATATAAAATGCATTAGAAGTACATTAAATTTATTATAATATGCACTACTCACACTACTACTCGAATTTTACACAACATATACACACATGTAAATATAAAAGACATTCTGACAGCCGTCAATAATTACAAAGTTCAAAAGAGGTTGTGAAAGAGGTTGCTATGCTCGACTATATGTGTTTTTTAACTCTTACGTTCCAATTACCATTTTTCATCCTACAAAGTAGTCCGGTGAAGCTGTTAAGACCTTGTTGGGTCAATAGCGTAGTCATTTCGAAAAAAAAAACATCCTACATTCAATAACGATACTATAAAGTATAACTATTATTGTAATGTTTATTATTTTTATGGTGAACTCACTTCAAATGATGAATTAATAAAAAAATGAGCCAAATAGTACTTTTTATAAACAAAATAAGAATTTTGTTCATAAAAATAATTCATGAGATAAACCTCCGCGGTTACAACGTTGCAATTCAACCTCATGTAGCAACAAAAAAGAATTTATTTTTAAAAGCTAATGGTAGTATTAAAAACATCTTTGTCTTGGATTCACCATTTGATTGTATTGTGGATCCATTACTTTTCCAAACGATGATACTGCGCTTATCACTATTTCTCATAATGAACAGACTACATTTAATTCAATATCACCCAGAAATACCACCCACCCATGGTGTCATGTAAAATTAATTGAAAATTGTGTCATGGGTTGCCATAAATTTCTTTATTTTCGTAAAGTTATGTTAAAGTTATGTTCGCTTAAAATTTGAGAGCTTTAACCACGTGTTTTTTTTTTCAAATTTTAAATTAATTTCAATTTTCATTTACACATAGATTTTTTTTTGTTTATATAATTGAAGATCATGACAAATGGCAAATAACTGAGTAGCCATGATGAAAACCTTTGATTATAGAAGTATACCCTTTGACAAAAGAACTCTAATAAAGTTCAAACTTTACAAAATAAATTAACTATGGTCGAATGTCGACCACTGGGCGCCCACTAGTACATAATAATTATATTATATTACAGTTTTTGACAGGATCTTGGAATGTCATTTACGTGGATTTTATATTTTATTCATAGTCTTGTGTTATTTGTATCTAATTTTGTAATATTGTTGGTGTTTTACGTAATATAGTTTGGTTATTGTGCACTAGTGAAGTGGATGGGAAATAATACCATGGAACATGGGTTCTGGCTTACCAAAAAAACTTTCTTGATAGTTCTAAAAAGTGGACCACAACCTTGTTAGAATATTGAAATGATTGTAAAAAAATTGTAATATCATTTCGTAGTCGACAATGGTAGTAATAGTGTAGTAGAAGAGTGGTTGTCAAAAATAAAACTATAAGAACCTATTATGCAAAATGCCATGAATATTACAATATCTACATTACAATCATGTAAGATCTGATGTATAAAAATCTCATGTCACGGAGTTTGTGGTCGAACTTCTCCGAAACGGTTATGACATAGCCTCACTGAGTGTGTTCTACCGTCTATATCCCGGCGAGTGCTCCGATGAGTTATTTAATTTAATCCCTTCCTCCCCTTTCCACAACCAAACTACACGCACTGGGCTTCGTAGCCACAGTTTTACGATATATTGTATAAGGGCACGAACTAAAAAGTTCGTATCATCATATCTTTGTCGTACTGTGAAGCTGTGGAACAACTCCCGGCCAGTGTGTTCCCTCCTTCCTATGACATGGGGTCCTTCAAGTGCAACGTGAAGAGACACTTACACAGGCCGGCATGACAGCGGCGACCGGCGATGGATAATCTGTCTCTCGGTGGTTGCCGATGTTTTTGGGTTGTACTATGCTTAACATCAGGCATAGTGCAGTCACATTGTCGTGCTGCAATAAAAAAAAAACGATTTTTATGAAATTTTAAATATATATTCGATTGGTATGAGAATAGGTTGTAAAATATATTTTATGCCTCTAGATGATTACGATGCCCCTATCCATATTTGTTTTTAAATCTCTAGCCGATTTTTCTTTTTTGTATTTTTTTAATATTCGCCATCAAAAAATACCTGTGACTTCAAATTTTCATTCTCATAATCATCATCATTTTTGTATATCCAAATAATTCAACGGTCGTTCGTATTTCAACCAAAACGAAATTATTGATGTTGCTGAATAACAGATGGCGCTACTACGTCTGCCTCATCGAAATATCTTCCACACATGTATAAGTCTTTCACTAAACCAACTACCTACGTTTTTTTTATCGTAACACGACAAAATGACTGCATTATGCCTGATGGTAAGCACAGTACAATCCAAAAACAATAGCGACCTCCGAGTGACACACTATCCATCCCTCGTCACCATTATCATACCGGCCTGCAGAAAGCTGGATATGCACAGGCGGATCCCGAAACTCGACGCGCAGAAGCGAGTCACTATTACGGGCTTTTTCGCCATGTACATGGTGGTTGCGACCCAGTCGGGCTGTAAAGCCCTACCACCCCGCTTTCGCCATTGCCTCGTTCGTTATTCAGCAGGGTGCTGCACCACGTGCAGGTGAGGTTGGCTTGGGTGTCTCAAGTTTTATGATGTTATTCGACACTCCTTACACCCCAATATTTGTTTGAGTGAGTCCCTGACTTGTTTGGTTTCACAAATGGAAAAGGGTTCTAGGTTTTTTAAGATTTTTCGAGTATGTGAATAAAATTGGAAGCGGTAAGGTCACGGTCGGGTCGGTGATGCTGAATCGTGTTTACTGCCAATCATTTCTTTTGTTTTAATTATTATCTATACTAAAATTATAAAGCTAGAGGCTTTGTTTGTTTCTTTGGTTGAACGTGCTTATCTCAGGAACTACTGGTCCGATTTGAATAATTCTTTCAGTGTTAGATAGATCATTTATCGAGGAAGGCTATATCATCAGGCTAATACCAGTATGAGCGGATCACCAGTAAATAATGTTTGAATATCATTTAGTTCTCCTTCTAAGAGCTTTCGTTGCGTGTAAGCGTTAACCGTAAGTAACTATTCCACGCGGACGAACTCGCGGGAATCGCTAGTGTATTATGATAATTACAAAGAATGTTATACACGCCTTGTGTATAATCGTGGGACTCACGTCGGCTGAGGATTTATAATCAATAAAAAAAACATGGTACCATCATTGTATGTAAAGTGAACTATTTTCGCATTACAACGTGACGTCTGTCGAATACAAAACATATGCGTATTTACTGTCCAACCTACGTGCGACTAAATTGAATTAATAAAGAATCTAGCTACCATTTCGCACTAAATATGTTTTCCTTCTGGATACTCCGTTCGGTTTATTATTAAATATGATTGCAGGAAACACCTTAAATAAGCTATGTCGAGTTTAAGAACTCAATAATTAGCACAGTAGCTCAGGTCGACTTGAAACCGGGTTTTATTATGTATATACAAACATAGTCCTATGCCATGTCTGTCTGTTCGCGAGAAACTCAAAAATTACTGGACGGATTTTCATGTGGCTTTCGCAAGGGGATAAAGTGGAAGGTATAAGAAAGGTTTAGACATATAATTTGTCAAGGTTTTTTCTTAAGTTCTAGCGGACCCACGGATATTGTTCTGTGTTAATAATAAACACAATCTTAAAATTCAATCGCAGCACTATCTATCGGATTCAGTTGTGAATCTAAACTATTTTGAACTCCACTGGAATACACAAAAAAGCATCAAAATCGGTCTATATATATATATATATACGTGGCTGACTTCCTTTAATCGGCTAGACTTGTTATGTAGTAAATAAAGTCGGCATAATCAGGAACCAAGCTGTTCCTGATTATGCCGACTTTATTTACTACATAAGTATGTCGCATTATAATACACCACAATTTACCCCTCATGACTCCCATTCTAATACTTCGACATTTTAGTGATATCTTGGTGTAGTTCCCGTTAGTCGACTTATTTACTGTTTTTTATATCATAGGAGGCAAATGAACATGTTTGTCACCTGATGTTAAGTGATCACCACGGTCCCTAGATACTTGCAACACCAGAGGAGTCGCAAGTGCGTTGCCAGCTTGTGTTGCGGGCGAGAGGAGGGAGGAATGGAAGAGGAGAGGGCGAAGGTGAGGAGAGGTGGGCCTCTGGTGCTCTCACTGACTGAACGAAACGCAACAATTCAAGCACTGTTACTTCACGTCGGTTTTCTGTGGCTCGCGTGGTACTACCCCGGACGAGCCGACCCATTCATGCTGAA
Organism: Antheraea mylitta; assembly: GCA_014332785.1. Taxonomy (NCBI): domain Eukaryota; kingdom Metazoa; phylum Arthropoda; class Insecta; order Lepidoptera; family Saturniidae; genus Antheraea; species Antheraea mylitta. Next base: position 155,407 of record JACEII010000174.1, read on the forward strand.
GCCAGTAATAGCTTCAACGCGGCTCTACTACCTACAAATTCAAACCAAATCAAAAATACTTTATTTAATTTAGGATTTACGAAGACATTTATGAACGTCAAAGCTACCACCGGTTGGGAAAATAACCCAGTCTTCGAGAAGAACCGGCAAGAAACTCGATCTGGTTTATCTTTCTAACACATATATTTTAAATACGTTACAATCGTTTTAGTGGAAGCACAAAGAGGAGTCAATTCCAGACATCACTATCGTTCACATACTGATTCACTTTATAATGGCCTTTTGACACCAAAACCTGCTTGACATGGCGCTTAATCTTGCGGACCATCAATTGGTAATATGCTTTAAGACTTTTTTTGTAAAACTAACACTATTCAAACATTATTCAAGTATCTAAAATTGGAAGACGAACTACATCCAGTATCACGCATTACACAACTATGTGATCGATAACCAAGCATTAAATTTTTTCTTACAAAATACCAATACAACCGGATTTTTAGCTGACCGCAACTCGCTCTGTGGGTTATGGCGTTACACTCAATTCGTTATGCAAAACTTTATGTTACTAGTACGATTTGTAATAACAGCACAGTCTTAATATGAGACGGATTTAGTGCATTTAATACGAGCTCGGTTTGTAATGTCAGCACAGTTCCTTATTATAAAACGGATCTAGTATATGTGATTTTATGTCAGTGAAGATGTATATTATTGAGAGATGTTTTTAAGAGTTATTTTTAAGTAGCCTCTGCCCGCGGTTACGTCTGCGTGGAATGGACTTTGCAGCTCTGGGCTAACGCTGACGTGCAGCAGATGCTCTCAAGAGAAAAAATACCCGGATTTTGAAACAATCTTCATTAGTGCTCCGTTCCTATTAGTCGTAGCGTGATGATATATAGTTCATAACCTTCCTCGATAAATGAGTTATCTAACACTGGAAGATTCTTTTAAATCGGACCAGTAGTTCCTGAGATTACCCTGTACAAAGTCACAAACTCACAAAATTTACTTCTTTATAATATTAGTATAGTAGTATAGATAACTAGTCTTGTAGTACATTATTTCTGCTATTGTCGAATAGATAATGATATTACAAGTGCCTTTCGACCATTCCAATGTTCTAACAAAATGGTGGCTCCCTTGTTAAAACTTTCCAGGGAGTTTTATGGCAACTCAGAATTCATTCTCCATGGTTCATTTTCCATACATTTCACTTGTCTAAACCCAACAATGTTACGTAAAATAACACTAATATTAAACCATATGGAGTCAAAAAACACAAGATTATGAATACAATCTAAAATCCACTGCATGACGGATAGGTCAAAATTAAAATAACGCGAGGCAAGTCGTGAGCAAAATATAGTTTACTATGGATCCGTCCCAGCTTCGTACGGGTGCAGTGTAGATATCCATTTCAATGTAATACTGTTAAGGGCAGTTGTACATGATATGTACATCGTATGTAATGTATCTAATTGGATAAGGAATAATACAGTATTATATAAAATAGGTTGGTAAATAACACTTAATTATTTTTGTAAAAAGATAAACATTGTGACTGTGGGCTATCCTTTAGAGATAAATGTATACTATCACAGGCATTTTATCGATCTTTTTAAAATATACAATTCCGTAGTACATTAATTTGATCTATCTAGTAAAGTTTAGCCAACGTTTGCGATTTAACACAAAATATGTTTGTTACGATATCACATTATAAATCTATAAATTTTTCAGCTTTTCTGTACAATAACATGTATGTATTACACATATAAACCTTCCTCTTGAATCATTCTATCTATTGGTGAAAACTGTATTAAAATCCATTAACTAGTTTAAAAGATATAAGGGAACAGACAGTGAAAGCGACTTTTTTTTTTTGAACTGACTACGCTATTGACCTGGCAAGGTCTTTACAGCTTCACCGAACTACTCAGGCGAGCGCTTAAGGCACTCAGCCGATTTTATTTGGGCAACTAGCTCAAGGGTGCACGGCATACCTCGGATTGGCTGTTGCCTGTTACATGCAAATTTGTGACTTATCTTAGCTAACCTAGTTAGGTTGTATGAATAGTTAGCTAACTATTCATATATGTTTGAGTTGTTGAGACGCATATGTGTACCAAGCATACACGCCTCAACAACTCCTCCATATATTTATTATCGGAAAATTGAGAGTTTTTGAGTTCGATAAGAGAAAAAAAGTAAACCCTTTCAATTCCATGTGTAAGCGTATTGGCGTGCACGTGTGTGGGGGTGATCGTGTAGTGTTGTAGCAGTGATGTAAATTTTTGTGTCGCTGCCGAGGGGTGCCTAATCTGGTGTGCGGGAGCGAAATTTACCCCCAGACCACGGCGGCGTGATCTGTGGTTACACGGGCGTGGGCGTGAGCACGCTCTGTTTGGAGAGACAGGCTGGTACTGATCGTTCACTGCCGTTATTTCATCAGGAGGGTCGATTAAAATATGTCGCGGTCGTCTATAATAATGCGCAGCGTTCGGTACGGGTATTTATGTGAAAGCGACTTCATTTTATACTATGTAAAGACTATTTCTTAGGATTAATAAAACTTTTTTTTTCTGCATACGGACAGTACATCAATTTTTTTAATAAAATTGTCATTACCGTTTCATTGTCTTTTAATAATAATGGTTAACATATTATTTTTTATTAATTTTTATATGTATTTATAAAGTTACTTGAGGTCTATAAATGAAATAAAATATTGCGTTGTATCGAATTTATCCTTAAAAAAATTGAGAAGTCGTGACAAATGAGACACATCTGACAACACTTGATAAACCGACAACCGTTTTTCTGATCTCTCATGGCGGTAAATCCGAATTTATAGGTTAAATACCGCCAAAAACTCCAAATGATCAATTATTTCAAGGTTTTTTTTTTGGCGGGATTTTAGTCTGTCATGTAGTGGATTTTATATTTTATTCATAATCTTGTGTTATTTGACTATATATTGTGTAAAGTTGGTGGTGTTTTACGTAATATAGTTAGTTTATTATTCATAAGTGAAGTGAATGGAAAATAATACCACGGAGCATGAAATTCTGAGATGCCACAAAAACTCCCAGGAAGGTTCTAGCAAGGGATCCACCATCTTGTTAGAATATGGTTTCACACGATGCTTAATATTGGAATGATCGCACGAAGTTTGTGATATTATTGACTACGTGACAATGGCAGTAATAATCGGAAAGATTGATTGTCAAAAATAAAGTTAAAAAAAAAATATATTTCAAGGTTGGTAACGCGGTGATACAATATTTTTTTATCCATACATAAGTATATTAAGAAGGTAAATCTAACGAGTCTGTTCTTTTTCGATTTTCGTGAAACAAATTATTGCTGGTGTAATATAAGTAATCTATACTAAAATTATAAAGAGGTAAAGTTTGTGAATTTGTGACGTTGTGATGTTGTGGAGTTGTAGGGGGTAATCTCAAGAACTACTGATCCGATTTGAATAATTCTTTCAGTGTTATATAGCTCATTCATCGAGAATGGTTATAGGCTATATATCATCACGCGAAGACTAATAGGAGCGGATCACAGATGAAAAATGTTTTAAAATCGGGATGTTTTTTCCTTTTGAGAAAGCGAACGAAGTCGCGGGCAGAGGCTAGTAATAAATACAATCATTTCTAGAAATATCTGTCTGTTTGTTTGAACTCGCATTACTACCAAAGTACTTCGTTCATGATAAAGTCTCTCAGGAAAGTCATATAAAAATTTCTTCGAGTTGTATTCCGTGTTTGTTTCATTAAAATTGGTTCGATCTATCAAAGTTATTGCAATTTTAATGACTACACATAAATACGAAAAAAAACATAGTAATCAGACTTAATACATTCAGATGAGAATATATATGTCTAGATTGTATTCGCCATCGGGTAAAGTGGTTTACCACGTGCTCTAATAAAAAGTCAAAGCAAAAAACACAAAAAATAGAGTAACTGTTATTTTTAAAATTTTTAAATGAATTATAGTCCGAGTTATTCATATTTTATAATTTGTAAATTGAATTTATTAATATTAGTCTAGCTATCACAGCTATTGGTACTCCGAGTAATGTTGATATACATTTCTGTATAATTTATTAATAAACCAAACATATGGTGGGCTGCACAAGCTTAATACTAAATATCAATAATACCTGTACACAGGCCGCCAGACTACGTGTCGCTAGTCTGGGGTAAGCGCAATACATAACGAAGGTCAGGTCAAGGTCATGGTAACGCGAACCCATAAGTTTTCCCCTGCCAAAAATCCCTATACGCGCCTAAAGGAGTTGTCACTTCATAATATGTATCATGTTTGTGTGTAATAATTACACACATTTTTAACCACACCCGAACTCAAATCTAAGCGTGATGTTGAAGTTTTTGTCTTGCTAATGACCAAATTGCTTATCAAATCCGTGCTGAGGACGTCTGATGGCGCCGACGCATGTAATATTAAATATGTTAAAACAAAAGACAACAAAACGTAACATCCTTGAAATAAGAACCAAAATGCATCGTATACCGTAAGAGTGTTTTTAATGTAACTTATATTTTTTAAATTGATACCTTATGTTGCAGAAAATAAAGTTGATTATCAAATAAATCATAGTATCTCGTGTTGGGTTTACGAAAGCGAAATGTGCTAGGGGTATTCCCGTTTTAAAATATCTAACGAGCAGCGACATTGAGTCATAATATTGCGTAATAATTAATTAAAAATAAGTTCACTGATTAATATATGTTACAACTATTAGAAACTATTAATAAAGTGATTAAATTCATATTTCATAGTCGTTATTCATTTTTTAGAACTGAAAATTATCAATGAGTTTGATTATTTTTTGTACTATTTACGTGAAAACTTTTTAGGCGCGTTGTAAAGTATTTTTTTTGGCGTGCTAGTAGGCGTGGGCGATCGTAATGCGCATGCGCGGTTTGTGTCAAGCTAGCGACGCGTATAATAGAAGTTTGTGGACATATTCTAATATTTATATTTTGTATTGAGATTCTGCAGCCCATTTTATGTTTGTTGAATTATTCTGCATAAAAATGTATGTAATTATTATTCAGAGTGCTAATAGATGAGAAAGAGAGACTAATGATAATAATTCCAATTTACAATTTTTAAAATTTAAATAATTACCGCTACCATTAATATAAAAATTCAAATGAGAACACAGTTTAAATTCTATTGTTTTGAGTTTTCGCGTTTGTTGGCCATCCTTATGTATATACGACCTCGTATATACTACCTCGAGTTTTTTTTCAAATAGCACTATTTTTAACCATCGCATGGTTTTCTTATATATCTAAATGCTCTTAGCTTTCCCGCGGTTTTAGTCGTGATGATGTGGAATTAATTTATCTTCCGGGAACAGTATTTTCTGGTTTAAAAATAATGCCAAATGTAATAATGATAGGTCGAGTATATGAATTACAATTTATTTTAACTCAAATTTTGAACTTTTTAGTACAATTTTTAAAACTTTTCCTTTTATAGAAACCTTGTCTTGATAATTGCCGATCGCGTTGTTAGCGATATGACACTGCATTCGTTAGCTTACATACACCACAATGCAAACACATGATAGGTACAAAGTTTCTCTAAGAGAACGTATTTCCTTCTAAATTAGTTAGCCTCAGCGAAAATTGACAGATTCAATATGCATGTACGCGTTCATATGTTAGCTCTGCTCGCATGAGTTTGATTCGCCCTGTTGTATACAAGGCAACAGCCAAAGTTAGCATCTTTGAGCTACTTGCCATTCGGCTGAGTGCCTTTAAAAGCCCGATGAAGCTGAAAAATACCGTCAGGTCAACAGCAGCTTAACTTAATAATAAATCATATTTGACTATCGAGCGTTTAAATCCATAAGGACAATTAAACACATTTTATATCCATGACTATTGAAACAACATTTAATAAATCATAATTCAATATTCTTAATTATATTTGTCGTCTAGTTTTATTTCTCTTTGTTAGGAATAGGATGTTATTCTAGGTGGTAGAGTCACGTTGAAGATATTACTGGTTTTGGCATGAATAGGTCGGCTCGACCGAGGTAGTAGGTATCACCCGACACACAAAAACACCGACGTGAAGTAACAGTGCTTGCATTGTTGCGTTTCGTGCGGTCAGTGAGAGCGCCGGAAGCACACCTCCCCTCAGACCCTCTCCCCCCATTCCCCTCAAACACAAGATGGCAACGCACTTGCGACTCCCCTGGTGTTGTTAGTGTCTATGACGGTAGTGATCACTCAACATCAGGTGACCGAACTGTTGCCATGACATAAAAAAAGTTTTTATGAATTTTCATTTTCATTTTTTTCATTTTGTCTAATGTTTCTCAATATTTACTTTTATATTATTTTCATTTTTAATCTATACTAATACTAATGTACTTTTTTTTTTCTCAAACTGACTTCGCTATTGTCCTAGCGAGATCTTAACAGCTTCACCGGACTACTGTACTAATGATGATATTATAAATAGGTAAAGTTTGTGACGTTGTGAGTTTGTGACGTTGTCGGGGGTAATCTCAGGAATTACTAGGCCGATTTGGAAAATACTTTCAAAAAATGTTTCAAAATCGGGATGTTTTTTCTTCTTGAGAGCTTTGTTAGCATAAAGTAACTGTTACTACGCGGACTAAGTCGCGGGCAGGGGCTAGTTATTAATAATAGTGTAAGTTGTATCGATGTGATAAAACATTGTCGGTTTTCAGTCTAATTTACTGCTTTTTACTACTATTATATTGTTATTGACTGTTGCTATATCCATATTTATAAATTAATGAATTAATTAATTCAAAGTTTCATAATAATTATTCTTAGTTTCTTTGTTGGCTTATCAATCCAATTATACTCATGTAGGTACATCAATTATTAGTATTGTAATATAAAATTAAAGTGATAAATTGTACTTTGTGCTTTAACGTGTCGAAATAAGTGTAGATTAAAGCACATAAGCATAATTAATTGTATTATGGTTTAATATCCGATGTTGCTACCCATAAATATATGTAAATGTTATGTTGTTCAGTTTGTTTTCCTTTTTGTTTTTATAATGTACTAGATGTGATCGCGTCTTTGTCCACGTTTTTTTTTTTTTATATCATAGGAAGCAAACGAACAGATGGGTCACCTGATGTTAGGTGATCACCACCGTCCATAGACACTTGCAACACCAGGGGAGACACAAGTGCGTTGCTTGCCTGTTTTTAAGAGGTGGGCGGGAGGAACAGAAAGGGAAGGAGGAAGGGGAATTGGAGGGTAGGTGGGTCTCCGGCTCTCTCACTGACCGAACGAAACGCAACAATGCAAGCACTGTTACTTCACGTCGGTTTTCTGTGAGAGGGTGGTGCTTCCTCGGACGAGCCGACCCATTCGTGCTGAAAACAATAAACTTGTGGAAAAAATAACCACGTGGAACTTTGTTAAGAAAACAGATATTGATAAAGTCATCTGAATGTATCATTCACTTATATACTTTTCTCTCGTATTTAAATTGCTTTGTCATTAAAATTACAGTAACTTTTGATAGAGTGGACCGACTTTGATGAAACAAAGATTAAGTTATTTTTGAGGATATTGTTTATTATGAGCTTTTTTTTTTTTCTCGAACTGACTACGCTATTGACCTGGCAAGGTCTTTACAGCTTCACCGGACTACAATTTATTATGAGCTTAGTAGTTTGGATGTTTATACAAACAGATAGAAAGGCGGAGAGGCAGATAGACAGACAGGCATATTTTTCAAATCGGGCCAGTAGTTTCTGACATTACTCCATACAACGTCACAAACTCACAAAATTTACCTCTTTATAATATTAGTATACCTAGATATCTGCAAAAAATTTTGACATAAAAATCTAACAAGTACAGACACATTAAATTTAGATTCTTATTATATACAAGCCTCTGCCCGCGACTTCGTTCGCGTGGAATAGATACACTGACACGCAGCAGTTCTCAAAAAACATTTCGATTTTGAAACATTTTTCATCTGTGCTCCGCTCCTATTGGTCTTAGCGTGGTGATAGCCTATAACCATTCTCGATGAATGATCTATATAACACTAAAAGAATTATTCAAATCGGACCAGTAGTTCCTGAGATTACCCCTTACAATGTCACAAACTCACAAACTCACAAACTTTACCTTTTTATAATATAAGTATAGATAATATATAAGGGATTCAAATTAATATTGCATAATATTTTGGGATGTAAGGGGTGTCTAGTAACATCTTAAGACTTGAGACACCCAAGCCAACCTCACCTGCACGTGGGGCACCCTGCTGATCAACGAACGAGGCAATGGCGATAGCGGGGTGGTAGGGTTTTACAGCCCGACTGGGTCGCAACCACCATGTACATGGCGAAAAAGCCCGTCATAGTGACTCGCTTTTGCACTTCGCGTTTCGGGATCAGCCTGTACATATCCAGTGACTTTCGTCATTATGGCCGGCATGACAGCGGCGACTGAAGATGGATAATCTGTCTCTCGGTGGTCGCCACTGTTTTTGGATTGTACTATGCTTACCATCAGGCATAATGCAGTCATTTTGTCGTGCTTCAACAAAAAAAAATACATATTTATTATTAAAGTTTATCAAATTATGTTATAACTAGCTGTTACCCGCGGCTTCGCACGCGTTTTTTTTAATATATTAACTAAATTTAAAATTGTGATTACACATCTAGTGTAAATTACAATAATACTATTTCACAAATATTGTATCATACGCACATCATCTACTGTAACAGGTAACGTGTACATTATGTATGTAAATACTAATAGTGTATCGAGTGGGATGGAATTATGATCAGCCACATAACTGGAATTTTAAACTATATATCACCCTCAGTGCTCACACTATATAAGGAAATAATGAAAATATGAAGCTACACATTATCGAACAATATTAAATAAAACAGCTAATTAGTTACTTATTTGCCCGTAAAATTCCCGTTCAAATATTACTTGTAGTCAGGTGAAGCTGTTAAGCGTAGTCATTTCTAAGAAAAAAAAAACATTCAAATAGGTCCAGTCGTTTCGGAGATTACCCGGAACAAATAAAAAAACAGACATATCGACAGTGTTAAAAAAATGTTGATGTTTGTAGCATCACAGATTGTATTCACCAAAAGTAATTTATTTTAATATAATTTACACTCACTTTACTTTTATAATACGTGATATATCACAAATAAAAAATTGTCAACAAAATTAATATAGAATAGAGTTTTTAAGAGTGTTTGGCGGGATTTCAGTCTGTCATGTAGTGGATTTTATATTTTTTTCATAATATTGTGTTACATGATTCTATATCGTGTAGAAATTGGTTGCGTATTATATAATATCGTTCGTTTATTTTGCATAAGTGAAATGAATGAAAAATAAAACCACGAAGCATTAATTCTATGGTCTTGAAGATTAAGAAGATAAAAAATTACGTTATATTATGTAGAGGATTCGGCGCTTATACCTTTACATTAACTTGGACATAGAAGAAAACTAATTATATTGACAACTTCAGAATTGGCTGTATGGATTAATTCCTTCGACTGTCTTATTGAACGAATATTATTACTACTAAACTTTCTGAATAACAACACAAAATAAACTTAAGAAATGCTTGCGATATAAACGTAACACGTATAATTAAAAATCGAAAACAAAACTAACGTAGAATAAACTTTTTTAATAGGAATACAAAATAAACTATGAAAATATTTTTGATATAATGTTATCGCGTTACCATGGCAACGCATATAATACTGACATTAACACGCAGCGGAAGCTTCCAAAGTAGCCCGATTTTGAGACATTCTTCATTAGTGCTCAGCTCCTTTTGGTTTTAACGTGATGATATGTATCCTAGAGCCATCCTCGATAAATAAGCTATCTAACACTAAAAGAAACTTTTAAATCGGATCTGTAGTTCTTGAGATTATCGCGTTCAACCAAACAAACAAACAAACAAACAAACAAACAAACAAACAAACAAACTCTTCAGCTTTATATATTAGTATAGATACATTGACGATTGCTGTTAGAGTTTACAATTTTAAATATCTCGTAGGTTAAGAATGGATTGGATTTGGATTTTATTATCACCTAACGTTGGATAAAGAATAAAACACTTAAAAAAAGAGTACGAAAACTACCTACAGGTATCTATCGGTAGTAAACGATGAGTCTTGCCAGGATCCACTAAGAAATATTTTGAAGAGGATAATTTAAAAAAGAATATGAAACGGTTATTTTACTTGTGATATTTGACTAATGAAAAAGGCTATTTGAACAAAGAACTGTAACCATTTTAAAAAAAAATATAACTTTTTTTGAGTTGGATAAAAAATTTGATAATTTCATTAAACTGTTCCTAATGAGATTGAAAAGACAAAAATCTAGTGGCAGGAGAGGAAAGATTCAAAGACGACGAATTTAAAGCATTGCTCAATGTATATTTTTGCTAAATACAAGAAGAACTAGCAGAACCACTAGAAGTGACTCGATAAGCCATTCCAAAGCGCTTTATGGCCATGAATCGTGCATTCAAAGTTAGCCTCCAGCATGACAATGCTGGCCACACGTCGCATAAGTCATAAAGGTATTCTCTGAAATGAAAGGTCTTACCCCACCCGCCGTATTCTCCAGACGTCACTCGTTCCGACTACCATTTGTTTCGTTCTATGGCACACAACTTGCTATATGCATCCAATCATGGATAAAGTCGAAAGACTCTGTTTTCGAGATAGGATACGAAAATTCTTGACCAGGTAGGCAAAAGTTATTGCTAGAGACAGAAAATATTTTGATCAATACTAGTGTAAGCATTTTTTAAAGTAACTTATTAATTCGAGAAAAAAAGAAACGGCGGGAGCAAAGTTGTACACCTAATATGTTTTATATGATAGAAGGCAAAAGAGCAGGTAGGTTAAGTGATGACTGCCGTCCATAGACACTTTTTTTTTATTGGTGACTGGAGGGTCTGCGATTTTCCTCGGCCGCGGGTAGGCTGAGACTTTTTCTACGTTGTTATTGACATCAATTTTTAGTTTTTGATTATTTGTCTATAGACACTTGTACCACTCAAGGGAGTCGCAAGCGCTTTGCTAACCTGTGTTTGGGGGGGAAGAGGGGAAGAGAGGAGAAAGGGAGGGTTGGAGAAGAGAGGAGGAGGACCACTGACCGAACGAAACGCAACAATGCAAGCACTATTACTTCATGTCGGTTTTCTGTGGGTCGGGTGGTACTACCCCGGGCAAGCCGACCGATTCATGCTGAAACTGGTAATAGCTTCAGCCTGGCTCTACCACCACATATTATCGTAATATATGAAATAAATATATTATTATTAATCCAATTAATATATATATATATATATATATATAT
>JACEII010000174.1:166935-266613 GCA_014332785.1 Antheraea mylitta
CTAATCTAAGTCAGAGCTTCCGGTTATTGAAAATATTCTTATGAGACCATAGCACGGTGGCTTTTTCGAAGTCTTATCTAGTTATCTATACTACCATTATAAAGCTGAAGAAGTTGTTTGCTTGAACGCGCTAATCTCAGGAACTATTAGTCCGATTTGGAAAATTCTTCCAGTGGTAGATAGCTCATATATCAAAGAAGGCTATAAATTATATATCATCACGCTAGGACTAATAGGAGCAGAGCACTAATGAAGAATGTTTAAAATGCGGGATTAACGTACGTACTATTTAAAAATGTGTTCACTTTCTAAGTAAACAAAGTCGCTAGTTAAAGTTATCATTAGCCCAAAGTAACTATTTCATACGAACGAAGTCGCGGGTAGAAACTAGTAATGTATATGTAAATTTGTATATGATTTTAAATAAATTGCCCGTTTTTTTTAATGATATTTCTATACACGTTATAAAATGCAGGCCTCCTGAAGGATGGATACAGCTACTAAGCTAACAAATGACTACATTTGATCAGAAATTAGAATATATTTATGCTATAAATTTGTGAGTCAATTACAAGTCAGAAAAAGACTTGTCACCAATGAACATTATAATTGCGCACGCGCATATGTTGTTGACGTAATTGGACGAACAATGATGTTGCTAAACGAAGAATTATCAATCCTCTTACGTCATAGTATGAGGTTTAGACATATATAGTTGAAGCTATCGGGTAATATTAATTTGTACTTACTTCTGAGAACATATGTATAATTATCCTGATAGATATATCCATATAAGTACGTTCAAAGCATCTGTTGTTTTTCTTGCCAAATCTTGTTGAAACTTTGATTGACAGATGGAGGAGTTTTCAGAGTATTATTGATGTGAAACATCTATAGGTGCGGGTAAACCTGACTGTTGACTTAGCGACGTGGCGACGCAAAACATGAACTTTGCAACCCTATCTGTATTATCCGTTATATGTAAGATTCGATTTGTTTTGTCGGCCACTCGTTATACTAGTGTTACGCGGCTCGCGCCGACGACCTAACACCCTTTGATAAATGCCGCCAAACATACGGCGCCTGCGCATAGTTAAAATTTTGTATTTAATAAAAGTGAATATTTATGTAATAAAATAAATAAACAGTCATTATTTTATGGAACAAATTTGTAATGCTTTATTTTTTCCTTATGCTATAGCTGATTTTTTTCTCGAACTGACTACGCTATTGGCCTTAATTCTTTGGCCTCTACAGCTTCACCGGACTACTAAGGCGAGCGCTTAAGGCACTCAGTCGATTTTGTAATGGTAACTAGCTCAAGGGTGCTCGGCACACCTCGGCTTGGCCGTTACCTAGAAAAACCCGATCTATCCTAACTAAACTATGCTAAGCTAATACATGTATCCATTTTTGGATCATACAATTAAAAATTGCATGAAACAAAAACACAACATGTAATTCGAAAAGAGATAAACTAAACCTACTCGATTCAGTTCGATAAGGGAAAAAAAGTAAATCCTTCCACCAGGTGTGTAAGGTGCATGTCTGATTAACTATGTATGTGTAAAATCGATGTGGTGTGTACTGTATCGCGATAGCAAAATCTCTGCGTCCACCCGGCCTCGAACAAAGACATTACCAAGAAAACGCGAACAAATAGTGTGCGGGTACAAAAACGATAGCTCTCTGCCCGTGACGTACGGGACAGGGATTCGCGATGTGGCCGGCCACAGAAAAATGAAAGAAAGAGATCGAATTTACAATGTAAGAGGGCGGCACCGGTGCCGGGATCTAAAAATAGAAATTACGAAATTTTTAACGGTTTAGGGGAAGATAGACGCAAACATACGATTTTTCTCTATCTTATATTGAAAAATTATAATTTTTTCGAGAGGGCAGCGCGCGCGAACCTTTGAATCGTAGCCGCGATGGCGGGAAATTTCGCGATCGCGCGAATGGGGCCCTGTTTGCGGTCGTTCGCGACCTCATCGTAAGCTGAGATCTCGGAGATCTCGTGAAAAACTAGGAGCTGGGCGGACCAATCCATGTCGGAGAGAGAGACTGCGGGGCCTGCCTGTGAAGGCTTCTCCGCCTGGAATCTGGGATCGAGTCTGGAGGGTGTTACCTGCCTCGCGTATCGGGGCTATCTTGAGCGCGGGGCGCGGGGACAACCGCGACAATTCGCGGTATGACCCACGCCGCGGCACAAAACGCAACTCGGAGGATCGAGTGAGTCTTTGGTGCGCGAACACTCAGGTGACAGTTAAGTGCGGAGTGTCCGTATTCCTGGTAGTTGTGACACTGCGAGGGTACGGACTTTTTACGCGGCGGCACCACGGTGACGCCGGAGAGGCCGCAGAGGGTCGAGAGATTAAATATTTTTTTGCCCTCGACGGAGCGCTTGAGAATAACGAGCACCATGTCGTAGGGCTCACGATTACGCGCAGATCGCATACGGTGGACTTCTTTGACAGGGAGCCTCTGTTCCCGGAGGTCTTCGTAGACATCGTCTGCGAGAATCTAGGCGGGGACTCTGCGTATTACTACGCGAAGCATGCGAGACGGGCACAATGTGCGGGTGTGACCCACGGCGAAACACTTGAAGCAGCGCTTAGGCTTCTGCTCCAGTAGCCGCACGTGGGCCACACACCAACCCACTTGGAGACGACCTTCCTCCACCAGCAGCTTTGTTGAGGCGACAGGGAGCGACACGTGCACACTTCCCATGCCAGTGCCAAATGTGCGTATCTCGCCAACCTTAATTAAAGCTGGCTCGCACCCCGACTTCTGTGCCACCGTCGTGACAACCTCCTCGACCGTGACGGTGTCGTTCAGGCCGACAATGCGGACATCCGCCCTCTTCACTGGCGTATTCACGCTCACCGTGTCCTGCAGCAGCTCCCGAAGCCTTTGGGCTAGGAGGACAGCACCCTCCGCGCGTTGCGGGCCGGAGACTCGAAGAATCCGAACCCCAGTTACCGTCCTCCTAACGGAGAGTCCCTCGATGCCCAGGCTTTGCAGGTTAATAGCCTGCTTCGCCTTGAGCAGCACCTTCGCATAGTCAAGCCCCTGAGCTTCCGCGGCAGGCTGCAGGGATAGGACCACTGCAACGGTGCTTGGGACGGAGGGGAACTTGGCCTTCTTTTTAGGTCGGATCCTGGAAGCAGAAGCCGGCGCTGCCACCTGAGGCGCCGTGAGAGCAGCAGGAGTCGCCGCCACCACCGCCTTCTGGCGGGGGGTCTTGCTCCATATCGGAGTATTCCTCGTCCGAAGAACGAGAAGAGGTCGGGGCAGGGGGGGTACTCCCGGAGGACTGAGGGTCCTTCAGGAGCGCTGCGAAAGAGTTCCTATCGAGGTCCTCTTCCGCGGCAGAGACGAGTGACGGCACTGGACCGCCTTGGAAATAGTCGTCCGCTTCCCTACAGAAGCGGTCGTACTCAATAATTATGTCCGGGCATAACTTCGAAATGAACTTCCGAAAGCGCGCGGCCTCGCGTTGTTCGGAAGTCAGGTTGGCCATAGCGGGGCCTGAGGAGGGGTGCGGAGCGGAAGAAGACATTTGAAACCTCCCTGCCAGAGGGGCAGGGGGGCGCGTCTTTTTGAATTTAACGGACTCCGGAGTCCGGGCCAAAAGAAAACTGTGGGCGAAGTGCAATGCCTCACAGGGGACCTACAGTGCCTAGGGGGAGGCCCTAACACCTCTTTCTTCGGCTGCCCGGCGACACGGAGCTTGAACGACGGAACGTAGCACGAAGCGCTGAACTCCCTGGAACGCGAACCGGCGAAATTTGTAGTTAACGTAACTAGACTTTTTTGCGACACCTTAGTACAAGAGCCGGCAACGTTGGAAGAACAAGAATTTTAGAGTACTTGATTCTTTAATATATGAATATATATGTTTTTGTATCATAAGAGGCAAACGATAGGTGGGTCATGTGATGTTTAGTGACCACCACCGTCTATAGACACTAGCAACACCAGGGTATTTGCAAGTGCGTTTCCAACCTGTATATGGGGGAGGGTAAGGGAAGGGAAAGAAGGAAAAGGCAAGAGAGGTGGGCCTCCGGCACTCGACCGAACGAAACACTACAATGCAAGCACTGTTATGTCACGTCGGTTTTCTGTGAGAGGGCAGTTTTAGCCCGAACGAGCCGACCCATTCATGCTGAAACCAGTAATAGTTTCAGCGTGGCTCTACCACCTACAGAAATTATCAATATATCAATAGACAGAATTTAGGACACTTGGTAGCGGGTTAACGTTATATTTTAATAGGCATTTTGATTTAATTAATTTTGATTTATGATTAATCAATAATAGGTTTAGGAACATTTTTTTCAGTAACTTTTAAAGGCAATTAAACAGTCAGACACATTTTTTATAAACAATCATATATATACCCGCTGATATATTTTATAAATAAAAAAAGAATGTGGTGTCGTGGGACACCAGGCAGGAACGAAGTTCCTTCGGCTAATGTAGAATCGACACTATTTGCAAAAAAAAAATCGCGCTCAATTTTATGTAATCGTAATTCAAATTATCAATTAAAATAACAAAATATATCTCTTTATTTTTGTTTCACAACATAAAATTACATAGAAATAGAAATAATTACAAAAAAAGAGAAAGGGAAAGGTATTATACACTACTCGCTTGTGTATACGACTGTCGCGCCTGCGCACGTCTCATTTAACTGTTTTATTCCATGCACTTTTCGTTACGGTTTTACTATCACATTTTTTTCAGTTCGGTCGCGCAATATCCCTATCTCCTCCAAGCCTGCAGTAAGGAACTTCGTTCCAATAATAAATTTCAAACCAATTATTTTTTTCCATAGCAAAGAACAAATTTCATTTTATTAAACATTATTGACCACCATATACAACGATAAACGTAAACTTATGACTTGGGATTGACGCCATCTTAAATATATGCGTCGTCGACCATCAGGCTATACGAAACCAAAATACCTTGGGCCGGCGAGGTGAAATATCTCGGTGTCACTTTAAATAAACACTTAAATTTCAATTCACACACAGAAAGAGTGCGAAACAAAGCCGTATGGTCTTGGGTCGTTTCTATCATTTGTTTTGTCATAAGAGAAAAATGTCCCCCAGACATAAACTCATTTTATATAAAACTTTCATCCGTCCGATTATGACGTAAAGTTGTTCGGTCTTTGCACATGCGCAAAATCGTATTCAAAAGTTGCAGGTTCTCCAGAACCGAGCCCTACGTAAAATCACCGGTGCCCCATGGTACGTCCGGAATAAGGATCTCCACAGGAGCTGGAGATGCCTTCTGTCTGGGCGTATATAAAATCACTCACACGTAGTTATTTCGAAAAAGCCGCGAATCATCCTAGCCCGTTAGTGGTATCCCCCGCGAACGATGAACCCGTACCCAACGCTGCTCAGTATAGAAGACGACCGCGACACATTTTTACCGACCTTCCTGATTCAATCACGTCAGCGAACGACCAATATCAGCCTGTTTCTTCAAACAGAGCGTGTTCTCGCCCACACCCGCATAACCGCAGATCACGCCGTCGTGGTCTGGGAGTAAATTTCGCTTCCGCACACTAAATTAGGCGCTCCTCGGCAACGGCTCAAGCCTAGATCTGTTCCCTCGGCGTGGAGCCCTTGAGTACGCTGCTCACACAATACAGTGACACAAGAGTTCTACCCCTATTTTTCGTTATCCTATCCTATCCTATATAGTTTAGAGGAATTTTTTTCCTACACAAAATACATATAGGAGTTGTTGAGGCACGAATGCTTGGTACACATGCATGTTTCAATAACTTATATACGTATATAAGTTATCGGACTACTAAGGCGAGCGCTTAAGGCACTCAGCCGGTTTTATTTTGGCAACCAGCTCAAGGGTGCACGGCACACCTCGGTTTGGCTGTTGCCTGTTGCATGCAAAATCGCGACCCATCTTAACTAACCTAACTAACTATTCATATATGTATGAGTTGTTGAAACGTATAAGTGTACCAAGCATACACGCCTCAACAACTCCTGCATATATTTATTATCAGAAAATTGAGAGTTTTTCAGTTCGATAAGGGAAAACAGTAAACCCTTCCACTTTCATGTGTAAGCGTGTAGGCGTGCACGTGTGTGGGGGTGATCGTGTAGTGTTGTAGCAGTGATGTATGTTTGTGTGTCACGGTATCGCGCAAGCAACGCACTCAAGAGATCCCTACCGAGGGCTTGAACCTGGTGTATAAAACTGGCTTGGTTTGAAGGTGATAGGTACTATGTTGTGAGTGGTACAGAAATTATTTATAAAAATATATTGGAAATATATTTCAAAACAGTTTATAACTCTTAGACAATAGTTTCAAGCAAGTGACATTTGACGCTTTCGGCGCGATGTTTGACGCTTCGATACGGTGTTCATATATTTTTCTTTAATACAATGGAGTATAAAAAGGTTTAATACAACTTGAAGATAGTTATGATAAAGTAAGTGGTAGGGATGTTTATTCAGTTTTATGTAATTTAGTTTTTATTTTAATTGATCCTGGTACATGACGCTACGAACGGGTACTTGGCTTATTTAAAAAAAAAAAGTGTAATCTGGGTATATGTTTGAGTGAATCCGTAGATAGTTTGGATTCACAATTGGAAATGGTAGTTGTGTCTGCAATCGGGTGTCAGTTTTATTTGCGGGGTGGTAGGGCTTTACAGCCTGACTGGGTCACAACCACCATGTACATGGCGAAAAAATCCGTAATAGTGACTCGTTTCTGCGCGTCGCGTTTCGGGATCAGCCTGTGCATATCCAGCTTTCTGTAGGCCGGCATGATAGTGGCTACCAGCGATGTATAGTGTGTCACTCGGTGGTCGCTATTGTTTTTGGATTATACTGTGGTTACCATCAGGCATAGTGCAGGCATTTTGCCGTTCTACGATAAAAAAAAAACAATTTTTTTCGCGTGATAACCAATTTGGTGCAAACGAAGTTGCACGGGTCAGCTAGTGATAAATAAAATATTGTGTTTTATATCTTATTGAAGTGCTAATGGCTCAGTTGTTAGCGTGTATGGACACTACATCTTTGGAAGCAAATTCGAATCTTTACCAGTAGTCCGGTGAAGCTGTAAAGGCCTTGCAATGTCAATAACGAAGTCAGTTCGCAAAAAAAAATTTTTTTTTATCGGAAATATGTAATGAACGCATAGCATAGTCGTACGGTTTCTTCTAAACCTGCCTGGCTAGTTACCACCTACACATTAAAAATCTGTGACCAAGTAGTTACCTCTTGCAACGTGTATCCTAGTAGCTGTATTCGAGAGCTGGTTCTTGGGAGAGAAGGTTATAGGTTACATATCATTACGT
This sequence comes from Antheraea mylitta, assembly GCA_014332785.1. NCBI lineage: Eukaryota > Metazoa > Arthropoda > Insecta > Lepidoptera > Saturniidae > Antheraea > Antheraea mylitta. Next base: position 174,294 of record JACEII010000174.1, read on the forward strand.
TAGGACCAATAGGAGCGGCGCACCAAATGTTTCAAAATCGTTGTTTTTTTCTTCTGAGAGCTTCCACTGTGTGTTAGCGTTAGACTAATGTAATTATTCCACGTGGACGAAGTCGCAGAAAGAAGCTAGTTAACAATAAACATAAACAGAGCCGCGGGTATAGCTAGTAAATTAATATGATACATATTATAATTTATTATTTTTGTTAACCTTGCTCCAGACGTACTGTTATATAGTGTTCATTATTTTCTATAATAAATCTGACTATAATGCTGCTTCCATACCTCCGTGTATCGCCACGAAATTTTGTCTATGGACGCAGTAAATTCTGGTGTGGAAAGACATTGTCGTTATGAGTTACGTATTATCGGATTGCGTAATAGACGCCTCATAATAACTAAGCACTCAGTTCTTACACAAATGATTCTCAATCTGTCAGCTCGGATAGGTTGCACGTTTCAGGCAACAGCCCAAGCTGAGGTGTGCCGTGCACCCTTGATCTAGTTGTCAAATGGAATCGGCTGAGTACCCTAAGCGCTCGCCTTAGTAGTCCGATGAAGCTGTTAAGACCTTGCTAGGGCAATAGCGTAGTCAGTTCGAGAAAAAAAAAAGATCCTTCGAGTTGTTATTGAAATGACAATGGTGTGCGAATTTGGATTGTGCTAATGCGAATGTAGTTCGTCTGTTTTTTAAAGCTTCTGTTCAAGCAATACCTTTCACCGTTGCTTTGGTTCAGAATAAGTAATGGAAAAGTGGGTCAAAATTACATAAGCGAAGCCGCACACAAAAGCTAGTCCTCAGTTATAGTGAGATAGAGCGGGGTGTAAGGGGTGTCGAATAACATCATAAGACTTGAGACACCCAAGCCAACCTCACCTGCACGTGGTGCACCCTGCTGAATAACGAACGAGGCCATGGCGAAAGCGTGGTGGTAGGGTTTTACAGCCCGACTGGGTCGCAACCACCATGCATATGGCGAAAAAGCCCGTCATAGTGACTCGCTTCTGCGCGTCGCGTTTCGGGATCAGCCTGTGCATATCCAGCTTATTACAGGCCGGCATGATAGTGGCGACCGGCGATGGACAGTGTGTCTATCGGTGGTCGCTATTATTTTTGGATTGTACTGTGCTTACCATCAGGCACAGTGCAGTCACTTTGCCGAGCTACAATAAAAAAAAAGTCATTTTTTTAGTGGGGGAATGAAAAAATAATGAATTAGTAAATTCAAAAGAGACCGTGTACTCGGGCTAGCTATGTACACGATTATATACGACTTCTCAAGGATAAATAATAGATTTTGCAAAGGTATTTCCGTTCTGGTTTTTACATAATTCACGTAATTTTTTCCATGGTTTTTACAATAATTTTCCCATTATAAGTATTCCCACACTATATTTCTTGATGAATCTCGCTCACTTTGTTGGCTTATAAAAATCAAGGCAGCTCCAAGGACTACCGGTAGAAGTGAAAACTCAATATAATAGCATAACTGTGTTCTGTTTTGAATTAATCATAGTGTGAATTATTTAAATTCCATAGTTTATTAATTTAAATTATTATTATTAGTTGCTATTTCACATCTATTGACACTTGGTGGTAGAGCCACGCTGAAGCTATTATTGGTTTCGGTATGAATGGGCCGGCTCGCCCGGGGTAGTACCACCCTCCCTTAGAAACAACGACTTGAAGTAACAGTGCTTGCATTGTTGTGTTTCGTTCAGTCAGTGAGAGTGCTGAAGGCCCACCTTCTCTACCCTCTCCCCCAATTCCCTCTCAAACACTGCTGAAGGCCCACCTTCCCTACCCTCTCCCCCAATTCCCCCTCAAACACAAGCTGGCAACGTAGTGTCTATGGACGGCGGTGATCAGCTAACATCAGGTGACCCATCTGTTCGCTTGCCTTTTATGACATAAAAAAAAACTCCGAATAATAATTACATACTTTTTTATACAATTTAATAATAAATCAAAGATATGATAGACACAATCTCAATATACAAGCATAATTTAAAGGATAACTTGTTTAGATGTGTTCCAAATGCTATACTTGTTGTGTGGCTAATGTTGTAAGCAATAGTTGTAGGCCAATGTGTGTTTACAGGAACCATTCACATTCTAATCCATGATGTATCAGAGCCCCAATAACCTATTGATATTTATTGAAATCGTATATTACCCGTCTTATATATACTTTGATGATAATTTTACCCAAAACTGGCTTTACCAGCGGTTTTTTTTCTGCAGACTCTTGGTCCGCACCTTTTCTCCGCTTTCGGTTAATTTTACTAGCTGTGTCTGCGTGTCCGTAGCGTGGAAACTAGTTTAAAAAAACAGTGCCTAATAAAATCATCTGAATGTATTAAGTCCATTTACTTATCTAGTATTCTCTCGTACTTAAGTCGCGTCGTCATTAAAAATTACAATAACTTTTGATAGAGTGAACCGATTTTACTGAAATAAAGACTAAATGTTACTCGAAGATACGTAGTCCGATGAAGCTGTAAAGACTTTGCTGGGTCAATAACGTAGTCAGTTCGAAAAAAAAAAAACCTCGAAGATACGCTTTATGATTTCCTTTAGTTAACTGTTGTTTTTTTTACATTAGCTAAGTTACGTTAATTTATGTTTGTGACATATATATATTATTTTAACTGAGATTATTTGCTTTATGACTGCTTCATTGTAGTTTTCTATAGGTTTTTTTTAAATTATAATTAACGATATCTCGCGACGGAACGTCAACGGCCTGATATATGAACCTAATAAATTAAACTGTTATGTGACAATCATTCACTGGTGTTACCAAGCTTTAAAATATGGGATGGTATGTATAGCTAAGTTTGTAAAGATATACATTACATTATTAAAGACTACCGTCTGTCTACCCGTGGTTTCACACGCAGCAGATAAAGTGTAGGCGAAATATCATGATTATCGCTCGAACAAATAACTCATGAAAGAGTAGTAGAAAATCCTCTTATTCACATTTTTAATATTAGCTGGGACTGCTTAAACTCAGTTACTCGTTTACTGGTTTAATTAAGCGTAATACAATACTTTTAAACACTTCTCTACCTCCATGCAAATGCTCCGTCAATATCGACTTTATTCTATTGAAGTTTTACTCTCACAAACAACGGATTCTCTAATTATTTTTATACTAGCTTCTGCCCGCGACTTCGTCCACGTGGAATGGTTACTTTAGATTAACGCTAACACGCAAGGGAAGCTCTGAAAGGAAAAAAATCTCGATCTTGATACATTCTTCATTGGTGCTGCGCTCCTATTTGTCTTAGCGTGATGATATATAGCCTGTAGCCTTCCTCGATAAATGAGCTGTCAACACTGAAGTATTTTTTCAAATCAGAAAAGTAGTTCCTGAGATTAACGCGTTTAAGCAAACTCTTCAGCTTTATAACATTAGTATAGCTGTAGATACAAGATCCCTCAAAGTTTTTCAACTCCCATGTAAAAATTAATAACAAATATTGTATTCTTGTACTACTTTGCTTAACGTCTTTACAGTTAATATATATGTTGTGTCATGTTCAAAAATATATGCAATATTGTGTAATCGATATCAGGAAATATAGAAATTACAACATCATGTATAAACTTAAAATCAATTTTATTAAATGTAATCAGTTTCCTAAAATAACTTAAAAACTAATTATTAGTTAGGACTAGTTTGGTTATAATATCACATAATAATACATTTTCTTATTGGTCGCTTCATAATCAATGGAATGCTCATTATATTACACGAATTTATATTACAATTGTGGACCTACAATATATATTATACATTATTATAATATGACCACTTACCGGACAAAATTAAATTATATTACAGAAATAAATTAGAGCTATAAAAAAAAGTATTAATACACTTTGGTAACGAGTTTTCTATACGTCAAATCGTCCACAAGATGTCGGTGACCCGTCCAAATAGTACACGTATTTGAAACTGTGTTATAAAAAATATACCAAACGACAATTCTTCACACAAACGTCACTGTGTTTAAGCTCAAAACATATGTATTTGTATTTTAATTACATCATGTTTTCGTAATCTAGATAATCCACTTCGACGCATCTTAAACCGACTCTAATGAGACCTAACGGACAATTCGGGTCAATGTGGCGTCTGGACTTAGTTTCTCTGATATGGTCAAGCGGTAGGAGTGAGTCTTCCAAGTCCTTGACGATTGTCCGCTTCTTTCTGTTATTCTCTCCGCAACCACAGTCGACCAACGGTGACAACTCGCCAGCTAACACAGTATATATGTCTTTCTCTTCCTTTGGTACATCAATTGAGAGTTGCTTCATAAATTCCCACAGACCGTCGTAGTCTTGAACTTCTTGTTCGCTGCACGGGCAGGGATCTTTAGTGTCCGAACCGTTTACGTATATGATGGCGAGGAGGATGAAAAAGATTTTTTTGTAAGCCATGTTTGCGTTAAGGAGTTCTTGCTACGAATGGATAGAGACGCCCCGTGTGGTTCTTATAAAAGGGAGCGCTCGTTCTGCGCTATGAATCACTCGTCTCAATGTTTCCCCATTTTGCGATTTGTTTATACATTGTAATCTAACGTGCTTACGTCGTCTGTACGTCATTCGATACTAATTAATCGTTTTAATTAATATACTGTAATTTTTTTTTACGTTAATTCCCATTTGACGTAATTTAATTACACAATCGTTCTGTTAGGAATTCCATACGAATTTTAATGACTTCTCTGACATAATTTATTTAAAATGGTTTTTTTTTTTTAAATGTATTTTTTTTTTGTATTGCTGGTGTATTAATAGATTTACGTGATTTGCTTGGGTTAGTTGTCGACTGGTTTTTACTATTACACTTTCCAACTGTTGAATTTTAATTCCTCTAAAACTTTTACCGAATTGAAGGGACCTTTGTATAATTTTATTATTACTGCTCCTTTTAAAAGCATAATGATATAGCGTTTATAATACCCTGAAAAGACTTCTATAGGTCAGTATAAGTCTAGTCAAAATCGGTTCACCTGTTTCCGAGGTTAGGCGAGACAAAAACTAGACAGTTTAAATTAATTTATATGTATATAGTACGCCCTCTATAATAACATATCATGGCCCGTTATCTTGTTAACTTTTTATACAGTGTTGATGATTTTTTTTCTATTTACTTAAAAATGTAATTTGCCTGTGGTGATATAATTTGAGACGTGATCGTTGCTCATTGGGACAGTTCGAGGAAATTGTTATTTACTCTGTGCTGTTCATTTTTTAATTATTAATACTGCTTAATAGTATCTGTGTAAATTTGCGTACTTAGTTTGTCATCACATTCATTTTATTATCTATACTAATATTATAAAGAGTTAAAGTTTGTGACGTTGTAGGTGGTAATCTCAGGAACTAACGGTCCGAGTTGAAAAATTCTTTCAGTGTTATACAGCTCATTTATTGAGGATGGTTATAAGCTATATATAATTACGCTAAAACCAATAGGATCGATGTACAAATGAAGAATGTTTCAAAATCGTTTTTTTTTCCTTGAGAACTTCTGCTGCGTCTTAGCGTTAGCCTAAAGTAACTATTCCACGTGACCGAAGTCACGGGCAGAGGCTAGTTTGTATTATATTCTTAGTTATTTCTTTGTGGAGCACTTTGTGCCAGGTAACTGTAAATCTCGCGCGTTACAGAGTTTGATATACGGTGCGGAAGTTTTTTTTTTAATTAATATACGAAGTCTGGTTAGTTTTCCTGTGCATACATCTCATGCTGGCGGGATTTTACACTCGTCATGTAGATTACACAATATTGTGGATTGGTTTTCCTTCATACTCTTTGGACACCGCTAAGGGGCCAAATAAGAATGATGCAACCATTAAAGCGAGGGGGGATTTCGGCTTGCTTATTTTTTGGTAGTCCGGTGAATGCTAGGTCAATAGCGTAGTTAGTTCGAGAAAAAAAATTATACAGTACAACAATGTCTTCAGGGCATTGTTGGGACTGCCTCGATTTTTAGTGCATCGGGCAAGTTTGCTGAAGCTCGTGATTGTGATGATTTTTACGTAATCATTAAAAAAAAAACCAATCTCCCGGGTGGATCGAATGTATGGCAGATAATGTCTTAAAGATGTTATCAAGTAAATCTGGTAGTTTGTTTGTTCACAAATGGAGAATGTTGTTAAAAGTGTGTGCACCTGTACAAGTTGATAACTCTTGACTGTGTGGGTGATAAACGTAATTTCTAATTGTAATAAAACATGCTGTATACATTTAACATAGGTTAAGTTTAGTTTAGTTAGTAAACAAAAACAAATGAAGGTAATATCTGAATTTAATAAATTGTATTCGGTCAGAACTTACAAAAGTACTGTTTACGTAATACCATGCCTGCCTTTTACCATGACACTATTTTTTTTATTGCATTATATTGTGTAAAACCTATTGGTTTTTAGGTCAATTTTAAAACCGTTAAAAAATTTCCCTCGTAAAAGTCAAGCGACTCCGCAGTAATATATCTGTTATAAAATTAATGGGGAACTGGTTCACAGCCAGTGGTCTCCAGCTGATAATACGGTCTTATCAATAGAACATTATGTCATATTATATTGTATACGTAGTTAATGAACCAGACGATATTATTTTCTGAGAAAACATGATCTCGTTAGCAAACGACTTGTTTATTTTGTGGTATAAAACGGAATTATTTGGGAATATTTTGGTATTCCTAAAAAATAATGTAATATATTAGTGACTTGGTTCACACACATTCCATTAATGTAATAACACTTCTTCAGTCATTTTTTTTTGTATCATAGGAGGCATATGTTCAAGTGTGTCACCTGATGTTGAGTGATCACCACTGCCCATAGACACCAGCAACACCAGGGGACTCACGAGTGCGTTCCCAGCCTGTGTTTGGGGTAGAATGGGGGAAGAGGAAAGGGAGAGGGGAGGTGGTCCTCCAGCGCTCTCACTGACCGCACGAAACGCAAGAATGCAAGCACTGTTACTACGCGTCAGTTTTCTACGAGAGGGTGATACTACTCCGAGCGAGCCGTCCCGTTCATGCTGAAACCAGTAATAATTAAAAAGTTTTTTAGGCTCGTTAAAGGGTATTTTTGGCAGGAGATAAACTTATTTCGTGTTGTGACATATTTTGCACTATTAACGCAATATTCTAAAACATTTGCAACCCTATCTGTTTTAAGCATAAGATTCAAATTGTTTTATCATTATTGTATGGGACAAATTTGTAACGCTTTATTTTTTAATTATGCCATAGCTTATTTCTGTTGTAATCTGTTTATTTTAAGGATATTACTTATACAAATTAATTTCTCTGTTTCACATCTGCCAGGCGTCCCGTGACGGGTTCAATTTTTTTTATTTAAACACAGGTCCACAAAGCTCATGTCAGTTCCATCGTATCCTAATTTTAGCATAGTCACAAAAGAGAATTATACAAAAAATCTTGGCTTCTTCACTTGCAGGTGCACACATGGAAGCTACCCTGGAAGCTATGCTCAAAGTCAAAATACTCTTTATTCAATTTAGACCCTGAGAAGGCACTTACGAACGTCAAAATTACCATCCGTTCGGAAAACAACCCAGTAATCGAGAAGAACCGGCAAGAAACTCGATCTGGTTTATTTTTTCATAATATATTTTTTTTATAATTACAACATAATAGACGGTTACATTCGTTTTTGGTAGATGCACAGAGAGAAGCTTCACTTCCAGCCGTCGCCATCGTTCACATATTGATCCACCTTGTAATAAATAGGCTTCATGTATTAAGAACCGCTTGACATAACATTTCAACTTACTATCAGGCAAATTGGTAATGTGTTTTGGAACTTTGTTATAAAATCTAACATTATTACCTAAAAACTGTTTGGTCTTAACCAGCCTGCAACATGGAGTGACCAGTTTGTGACCAGTATTAGGTCTTTACCTATGAAATAGCCGTTTTGTATGGAAAAAATTAAACTAATTCTTTTCATGTATTTTGTATTAATCGAAGTAATCATCCATGCAATCAATGCATCTTTGCCAACGCACTGGCAGTTTATTGATGCCCTTCTTAAAGAAATCAGATGGACGGGAGGAAACAAATTCTTCAAAGGCATTTTGTACTACCTCTCGGGTATTAATTTTTTTCCGCCAAGGAGTTATCCAAATTCTGGAAAAAGTAGTAGTTTGTAGGCGCAAGGTCTGGTGAGTAGGGCGGATGACGGAGAACTTCCAACCCCAGTTCTTGCAACTTGGAGACCGTCTGCTGTGTAGTATGAGGTCGCGCGTTGTCGTGCAGGAGCAGCGGAGACGAGCGATTGACCAATGCTGGTTGGAGACGTGTCAGCGTCTCCATCTTTGAGTTCAGTTCTTCACAGTACACATCTGCAGTAATGCTCACCCCGTTTGGTAAGGAGCTGTGATGAATCACGCCGGCGCTAGGCCACCAAACAGTGACCAACACTTTTCTAGGGGTAAGTTTTCGTTTAGGGCATTGTTTAGGTGCTGAACCAGGATCCAACCAACTTGCCGAGCACTTGCGGTTATCAAACAGAATCCATTTTTCATCGCAGGTAACAGTGCGGTTCAAAATCCTTTATTTGTGTGTCTATTGAGCAGTGCAAGGCACGTCTCGACGCGTATTTCGCGCTGGTGATCATTGAGTTCGTGGGGCACCCATTTGTCAAGCTTTTTTTCCTTGCCAATTTGATGCAAATAGACCAATATTGTTTTGACGCTAACGTCGAAAGCTGCTGCTAATTCAGCCGTAGATTGTGTATTATGAGCTTCCACAATCGCCTTTAATTCGTCATTGTCGACCAAAGTGTTCAGACGACCGCGAGGTTCATTTTTCAGGTCGAAATTTCCAGAACGGAATCGTGCAAACAGGTGATGCGTTGCTTATTTTTTCAAATCGGAATAGTAGTTCCTGAGATTACCCTCTGCAACGTCACAAACTCACAAACTTTACCTCTTTATAATATTAGTATAGATAAGAATGTAAATGTAACTTATCTGTAATTTTTCGATCTTTGTAAAAACAATGTTGCAGGTGTCTAGGAATCTAGAAAAAAACATTTCAAAAAATTTTAGAAATCTTTGTTTATCTTTTTGTATGAATACGCATTACTTGTAAAATACTGCATTCATTAAAAACATTTTCAGAAATATCATAAAGCATATTTTCGAGTATCATTTAGTCTTGGTTTCATTAAAATCGTTTCACTCTATCAAAACTTATTGTAATTTTAATGACGACGCGACTTAAGTACGAGAGAAAAGTAGAGAGTAATTACACTTAATACATTCAAATGACTTGATTAGTCACTGATTTGTATATCAGGTTTCTCGCAGAAGAAGTTCGGGCATAGATAGTAATTTAAAAATATGACACATGCGATCGGTTTGTAAAATATTTCAACTCATTTCCGCAGGAGTAGTGAACTACGAGTATTTTGATTGGCTTTAGTGCAGGAGGTCTTGTTATTTTGGTTATGTGTGGTTATAGAAAGTAGTGCACTATAACAAACTTTTTCGATTGATGTAAGTTTGAATTCTATGTCAATTTGGTATCCCGAATACATTACATATTTAATTTAAATCACACACAAATACACATGTATATTTATGTAAGATTTTTTTTATCTCCTGTGATATGAATCAACTGTTCCACATTCATATACATTCGGATAACTACCTTGCATATAGTTTTTAGATCTCACGAACACTTGACAGACAATTACCATTGTGATAATTCATTCTCATTTCCCAAAAGCGACAAAAGAAATATAAATATAAAAATCCTTTCACCTATAGATATATATTATTAGTAGACATTGCTGTATTTTATTTTCAAAATCAACATTAACATAATCAAAGCCGCGAAAAAATGTATATTTTCGTACAATTTTTTTTACGATCTGCCAGCCGCTATTTGTCGTGATGGTTCTCCACGTACAAATTTGGTTTTTGAACATAGTACATTTACAGCATGTGTTTTTTTTAATTTATACTATTCTGAATTAATAATAGCAGAGGAAGATTCAGTCCACTTATTTTCAACTCGTTACTGTAGTTTATAGAATTGATGTAGTCAGTCACCCACTTTAAAAGATCTAGTATATTCTACGTGTATTTTAAGCTACATTTTGATATAAAAGAAAATTAAAAAATGAAAGTCCAATTTACTAAAATTTAGTTTTTTGTTTTTAAAATTTGCTACCAGTTTTGTACATTTTTTCTTCATGTTTCGATTTATTTTCAAAAAGAGCAATTAATCTTCTATATGAATCGTTTCTTTTAATATTTTAATGTAAATCTGTTCAATTCGAAAAACTACTTCAAAAAAATTAAAATTTCAAATATAACTGTTATTTAGAAGCACATATAAGCCCATTTGACAAGTAATGAGAAAAAAAAGATTTTCTGTATTATCTGATTATCATTCCTACTTACTAAAGTCGAATTAGGCTCAATATGAAGGAATTTCAGTACTTCAACTTTATTACTTTGTCCGCTACACGTGAATTGCTCTTGTTGTCAGTTGTCTTAACAAAATATTTATCTATACTAATATTATATAGAGGTAAAGTTTGTGAGTTTGTGACGTTGTAGGGGGTAATCTCAGGAACTACTGGTCCGATTTGAAAATTTCTTTCAGAGTTCAGGTCATTTATCGGGGAAGTATAGGCTATATATATATATATATATATATATATATATCACGCTAAGACCAATAGGAGCGGAGCACCGATGAAAGATGATTCAAAATTGTTTTTTTTCCCTCTTGAGGGCTTCCGCTACGGGTTAGCGTTAGTCCAATATAACTATTATTGTGCGGACGAAATTGCGGGTAGGGGCTAGTAGTTGTTTAAAGAGAAAAATAGAAAAAAACACATGATTCCGATTTCCAACGGCCCATTGCTTATAAAAGTCACAGTTTCTTTAAACTTTATATGAAATTAAACCTATCGTGATCTCCGATAAGAACCAAAAATCGAAGAAGTTAAATTATAAAAATTGATCAAAATGTTTCCAATAGTTTTTGCGCTTTTGATTTGGGCACAACTTTTTTTATAGGTATTATATCTAAGAAATACTGCGAATATATGTAAATACCACCTGGTCGTAAGTAAGCCCTATTCACAACATTTAAACCAAGCGACTGTTTAGTCGCCAGTAATATTTTTACAGGATAATCATTAGTCGATTCTCGTTCTAAATCAACTATTTATTTATTTCTTTCTTTTTAACTTCTTCCAAATATCGTGTCATTCCTCGTCACGTAATTTAAAATGGTTGTTGCCGATTTTATATGTATATTAATTTTGTTTGCGTGAAATCAGCTACCTACTAGTTCCAATTGTATTTCCAAACTTGCAAACAGTTAAACAAGTACCTAGTTGGTTTAGTGAATGTGGAAGAAATTTCAATGAGGCGGAAGGAGCGCCATCTGTTATTCAGCAACATCAATAATTTCGTTTTAATTTAAAATACGAACGACCGTTGAGTCTTTGGGATATTGTTCACACAAAAATACTAAAATCGCGAATAAAAAGTGGAAGGTGAGGTTAGGAAGGTAAAAATTTGAGTCTATAGGTATTTTTGATGACAAATAAAAAAAAATACAATAAATAAAAATTGACAAAAAGCAAAAGAAAAAAAATCAGGAAAGGAGTCCCTAATCATTTAGAGGTATAAGACATACTTTACGACCTTTTCTCATACCCACCAACACTCATACATACACTTAAGATTTCATAAGACTTCATTTCGGCGGAGTTCAAAAACTAACACCGTAACACGAAATTTTTATATATTAGCGTAATCAGTTCGGAAAAAAAATTATGTTTACATATGAAATTGCCGTTTTGTATGAAAAAATTTAAACGAATTATTTTCATGTATTTTTTATTGGTATTAATCGAAGTAATCGTCCATGCAATCAATGCATCTTTGCCAACGCAGTGGCAATTTATTGATGCCCTTCTTAGAGAAATCAGCTGGACGAGAGGCAACAAATTCTTCAAAGACATTTTGTACTGCCTCTCGGGTATTGAATTTTTTTCCCGCCAAGGAGTTATCCAAATTCTGGAAAAAGTAGAGTAGTCTGTAGGCGCAAGGTCTGCTGAGTAGGGCGGATGACGGAGAACTTTCAACCCCAATTCTAGCAACTTAAAGACCGTCTGCTGTGCAGTAAGAGGTCGCGCGTTGTCGTGCCGGAGCAGCGGAGACGAGCGATTGACCAATGCTGGTTGGAGATATGCCAGCTTCTCCATCATTGAATTCAGTTCTTCACAGTACAATGCGATGACAATGTAACACTAATCAATAAACAAATGACTAGTTTTGGAGAACGAATTCCATGTTTTTAAAATGAAATTAATTTGAAATTAAAATTCTTAGCCAAACAAGAATTATTTTGATTTGAAATGCCCGGTACTGCAGAACGGCAATTTCATAGGAAAAGACCTATTATTAGACGTGTATTAAAAATTATTTTATAGGAATACTGGCTGCGTTTTCGGCGCAATGTGGGTTTGTTATTATTTTTACTATTACTGAAGGGAGACTTCTTATTGCATGGTAGGAGAATTTTGTTACGCTTTTTTTTTCGATCTGTCTACGCTATTGACCCAGCAAGGTCTTAACAGTTTCACCAGACTACTTTTCGTTACGCGTTAAACGTAAATAGTGTGTGTAGAGTATGTAGGTCTATCTGGGTCTAGTAATATACCAATATGACAAAATGTATTTGTACCGTAGGACTGCGTATTGTATACAATTTATAAGCCAAATAAGTTTCACTCCTTTCGCGTGTACACACTAATAGAAACACTGCTTTTATTTCTTGTGATTATTGAGTTCCATAACTCAATTTCACTATTGAAATAGTTCTTTTTGTTAATGTTGTTGTTAATATAATATGTATTGTATATAAAATAATAAATATTATATGTACATATAATACTGAAGTGTTTATTTATCTATATACGCATACATTTTTTTATATGATACATAAGTTACACGATAAAAAAAACATTACGGTGTGTCAATTCTCATAGTGATGTGTCTAACTGCGTTACGGTTTACTAATTTCAACATATACTAGGATTCATTTTTATATGAATTAATATTAATTTTAGATAAATATTGCACAGCGGCATTGAAGTGTTTTTTTTAAATCTTGTAATCGTCATTTGAAAGTTATATATCGTCGTAGATTGAACAAGCACGCTGTATAAACACACGAGACGTTAAAGTATGTCGGTGACAAATTCGGTCGACGCAATTTCCTATGGGCTCGGCTCCACATAAAATAGAATAGTATTTTATTGGTATAACGTTCACATGTGGCTAATATCGGAACAACCAAGCCTATTTACTCAGTTTTATTATAAACATATTAACCTATATTTATTATTACAAATGGTTATATTTACGTTTGATATTGAGAAACTAATCATTTCTGCGAAGGGACAACAACCATATCCCTAATCAGACATTGGACTGGAATCTCCAGGGCAGGCGGAAGCGTAGTGGACCTAGACAAACTTGGGGAAGATCTGTGCTCGCGGAGTCCACGAAGATTGGGCTTACTTAGAGTTAGGTGAAGCGTCAAACCATAGACAGATCGAGACGGAGAAGCATTATGTCTGCCCTCTGCCCCGACCTTTGGGGACATAGGATCCCAAGAGAGACAGAATAATTTCTAAATCAAAAATATTTTATTCAATTGAGGCCCTAAGAAGACGCTTGTGAAAGTCAAAGCTACCACCGGTTCGAGTAAACAATCCAGTCATCGAGAAGAATCGGCAAGAAACTCAATCTGGTTTATATTCTCAAAAAATATATATTTGGAATACATTACAAGTCACAATCAACTTTAATGGATGTAAAGAGTAGAGTCATTTCCAGACATTTTCATCGTTTACATATTGATCCACTCTACAATAGGCTTTTGACACTAAAACCTGCTTAACATGGCACTTAAACTGATAGTCCGGCAAATCGGTAATATGCTTTTGGACTTTGTTGTAAAACCTAACGCTATTAACTAAAAACCTGTTACTGGTTTTACTGAGTCTGAAATATGGGATAACCAATATATGCCGGTTGGCCAGTAAGTGAAATTTTGCCACAATTTTTTTTTTCTTTTAACTTCAATGTCTCTGTTGCTCTCTTGCGAAAGAAAGCTATGATAAATAGAGACTTATGAATAAAGGATTCGATTTGTCGATAGTGTGAAAAAAAAAATCTAAATTTTGTAATGCATAACAAGAAAGTCGTTAAAAAAGTACTAAGTAAAAAATTTGGTCCTGAAACAGAGGAGAAAAATGCTCACATCTGTTGTTAAATAACATGTGTAAGATGGTAAACAAGCTGAAGGGGGTGGGCTCTTAATTGCAGTTGCTGGAACCCGATCAGTTGACGTAGTTTCGAATTCTCGCGAATGAATCCCAGCTTTCAGTAAAAGCATTGTGATGAATCTTTGGAATAACGTGGTCTAGGAGAGTATACATTAAACCTAACGAGAGTCAAACTTTCAAGTGCAGTTGACAAACACACATGTGCTTGACGAGAGATTTTCAACTTGAGGGTAGTACCTAGCCAGACGGACTTCCGAAAAAATCCTACCACCATGCTATGGGTATGTTAAAATGTCTTCATTCATCAAGTACAAGCTTAGTGTAAGACTCGAACCTTTGTCGATCAAATTTATCATTAACTTGTAAGAGATCCAAGAGGCCTGTTCCTGAAGGAAAATATGTTCTATATTTTCCCACTTACAGTGTACTACAAGAACATTTCTCGGGTTTAGGTTTTCTCATGAAGTTCTAATCCTCGTCTGCCGTTAGTGCTACCAATTTCCTTTACTAAATTTACGTAGATTCGTCGTTATATGCCGAGGTTCGAACCTGCGGACATTATATTGATATCCCTTTGGCTTGGGGTTCTCAAACGCTCGCAAGTGCTTTTTAAGTCGACATCGAGAAAAAATTCCCGTTAAAGAACTGTTCATAGATTTTGTTTTAGTAGATAGGTAGCTAAAACAAAATGTAATGAATAAACAACTAAAACTTTGATTCACAATTAGGCCAGGTTAATCTCCTCATCAATTTCATTTATCGTTTTAGCGGGAGTCACATCTACCTAGACGACAATTCTGCGTCACAATTACTTGCTGCCTTTCAGGGTCGATCGATCGTAGTCTAACAGTATTGATCGCTAACAGTTCAAATTTGAGCATCCCTGCCACTGGTCAAATTGCTCGACCACCGCGAATTACATAGTCAACTAGCTGAGTCGGCCACGTTTTTTTTTTATATCAAAGGGGGCAAACGAACTGGTGGGTCATGTGATGTTAAGTGATCACCACCGTCCATAGACACTAGCGACATCAGGGACATCGCAAGTGCGTTGCCAGCCTGTATATGGGAGAAGGGGGAGGGGAAGGAAAGAGAAAGAAGGAAAGAGGAAGGGACGTGGGCCTCCGGCTCTCTCACTGACCGAACGAAACACAACAATGCAAGCACTGTTATTTCACGTCGGTTATCTATGAGAGGGGTGGTACTACCCCGGAGGAGCCGACCCATTCATGCTGAAACCAAAAATAGCTTCAGCGGGGCTCTACCACCTACAGACCTACCTACTGTCTACGTATTGCTGTGGCTCTGTTATCACATGTTGCATAAAAATGGTGATAAAGTATTTGGTATTACGGGATAATGAGTCCGCCTAAAAATGTGATACAAAAAGCAGGATTACGTAATAATTAGATTAACAGAACATATGTGCCATAAAATAAAATGGAGTTGAAAAAGAAACTCAAATAAAACGTGACCCCATCAATGGGATATCTATAACAGTCAGTGTTGCAGTTTTCTGTCAAAAAACTAATTTCAAACGCCATTTGTTCGAGACTGATGAAACTTACAATTAATAAGTAACATTACATTACATTATTAATCTGTAATGTAAAAATATTCAGCCCATTAATCGAAATATAAATTATCCTATCCCTCCAATTGAATTTAGCTAGCCTTTAGTAAAATACTGGCATAATCTAAATACTAGAAACTGTAACAAACTGGTCGTCCCATGTATCAGGCTTAGTAAAACCAGTAATATTTTTTTAGGTTAGGTTAGGTGCTAGGTTTTACAATGTTACCGATATGCCGGACTGTAAGTTAAGCCGTCACGTCAAGCGGATTTTGATATCATAAGGCTATTATAGAGTGGATCAATATGTGAACGATGGTAATGCCTGAAATTGACATCTCCCTGTGCATTCATTAAAAACGATTGTATGATGTATTGGAAATATATATAATAAAAAGATGTACCCGATCGAGTTTCTTGCCGTTTCTTCTCGAGGGCTGAGTTGTTTTCTGAACCAGTGGTGGTTATGACGTTCATAAGTGCCTTATTAGGACCTAAACTGAATAAAGTATTTTTGATTCCATCTGATTTGAACCAAATTATACATAAATGCCTACTTTCATGAATATAGGAGTTCATCGTAGACAAATATCATGACACTGGATAATTAAAACATAAAATTGTGTTCTACAACACAACAGATGAAGTAAGGGAAACTGGTGAACTTAGACGCGAATAGATCTCCCAGCAACGACACGGTATACATAACAATCGAAACGGACCGACTAAATACGACTTGCCCTAAGAAATTTCCCCTGGATATATTCCCAATAGTTGCCCTACACCAATCCATACAAGTTAGTGGGGTGGGCGAAGGAAGGGGGGAGCGCTCGAACGACGTTAAACTAATTATTGTGAGCAGCGGGACGGGGGGCGGGAGGCTGCGAAGATTTTTCTACAGCTCGGGATGTGTGCGTGATGTATTACTGTACAGACTTCCATTTATTGCTATATTAGATTAATATTTCATTAATTGAATTTCAGTGTTATATCGCGTTTGGGTTTTGCGACATTTGCTTTTTTTTTCTACAGTAATCTATTGAGCTATAAGCTGCTGTGTTATATTTGATGTAACTAGAAGTGTTATGAGTATGATGGTGAACGGATATAGGAGTAGAGGAAGACTGAAAAAGGTGTGGATGGATTGTGTGCAAAATGATGTGAATTCTGACATGACATTTGATAGGGGAGAGTGGAAATGGAAAACATGTTTTGCTGACCCTCCTAAGGTGGAATAAGGGTAAGAAGGTGATGTGAGTTATAAGCTGTAGAACGTCTAGAAAACTCTATAATAAATCTTAGTTCCACCATATTTCTTGCTTGAAATTTCAAAAGATATTTAAACAATCTCCTTTGATAGTAATCCAGCAACGATGGTCACAGTTAATTTGGGTTATACTATGTCAATGGTAGCGGCACGCTATGATGGTCTTTTTGACAGATTGCAATAAAGTCATAAAGTAACGATTTATTTTACAAAACTAATCAAATGAAAGCCTTGATCTATATAGGTTATAAATACATAATTCCGAATTTTGAAAAAAATAAAAACCGAGTTGGTTGTAAATTAGTTCACTAGTGACTATAACTCATAAAGGATTTTGGCAAAAAGTGGTATTTCTTTTTGTTAGTAAAAAAAATTTGTTCACGTAATGTATAGTTACATAAAAATATGGTATATAGTTATACATATACTATTTAATTTTCAAATCTATTTTTAATTAATTTTCTGTCCTAAAATTATATTTTCGATACATTTTCGGACTATGTGTCACTATTCACAATAAATAACAGCAAATTTGTCCTTCAAACGTAGTTGTTAATTGATACGAAACTTTATGAGTGGAGAAACGTCAAAACGGCCGTTATGGCGTATCGCTATCATACGTCCAGTTGAAGCAGTCGTCTTCTTGCGTCAAATAAAAGACAATTACCACGGCAGATGTAAGTAATGCGTCGAAGTTCCTTATACGTGTGTATTTATATGTGACAGCCAATTAATATATGAGTATATATTATGAAATATGTATGAGATCAATGGTGCTTAGAAACAAGCCCTAATAATCGAGGGCTATGGAGCTAGGGAAGGATCGCGAGTCCTGACAGTCCATGAATATATTTGTGTTTGACCTTCAAATCGGTGGTGTTCCTGCAAACAAGCGCAGAAGGATTTAGCTCCATGATAGCGTTTCACATGGAATAGTAGCAATATCCAGATATACCAACACCTGTGTCTGCTATACCAACGTGACTGACGATGCAATTATCAGGTTCACCCATCGGGCCCTCAACGCTTCGGCGTGGGACTTGATTATAATTTAAAAATGGCTATAAAAGATGATAATGAAGCCTACATCAATTAAAATTTCGATGTGTATTAAAATAAAATGAGTGCGGGTAACCGTCTCACGATATTGAAATAAATACTGGCGTAAACATAATTAAAATGTCTATTTTGATGTAATTCGTTAATAATCCTAGTAATTTGTTCATATTTTTCTATATTTTATTTATTTTTATAATAAAGAGTTGCTAATAATATCCCCTGTGTTATATAAGCTCCGAATTAGCTGATAGATAGCGCTACAGATAATGAAGCTCTAATTTAACTTGTTACTTACTTACATTGAAACCAGATGCCAGCACGGTCGCACACTCATATATACATAGTTAAATCTATTGCATGGTTTTTAATATTATCCGATTTAATAATTTTTATGAACTTGTTTTTTTTCAAAAATATTTAAGAACCGGATGGTACAGAAACGTGACGCCATATTGCCGTAACGGGTTTTCGTTACATTGTCGTCCAGTTGCCTCCTAGTCGCGCCTAAAGTACTAGAAAAAATTGAGCCGTCATGGAACGCCTGGCAGATGTGAAACATCGAAATTGTTTTGTATAAGTTATATGCATAAAAGAACTGATTACGACAGAAATCAGCTATGACATAATGAAAAAATAAAGCATTACAAATTCGTGCTATAAAATAATGACTGTTTATTTATTTAATTACATAAATATTCATTTTTATTAAATACAAACATTCAACTAGGCATAGGAGCGGTGTGTTTGGTGGCATTTATCAAAGGGCGCCAGGTCCTTGGCGCGTGCCGCATAACACTAGTAGTATGAATGGCCGACAAAACAGTTTGAATCTTATGTTTATACATATAGGTTTAGAAATGCTTTTGAGTATTTCTTTAGTAATGCAAAGTTCGTCTTTACGTCACCACATCAACAAACAGGTTCCTCTGCTATAGATGTTTCACATAAAAAAGTTGCGGACAAAGAGTCTGCAGAATAAGAAAATATGGTGTTTATCTCAAACCTCTATAGGACAGAACAAGTAAATTCTCAAACTTCTGGAAATGTTCGCTAAAAACTTACCTCTGGGAAGGAAATGCATTTGCAAATTGGAACGAAATAATGTCATGACATCACTGTATATCCCATTTGCCTGATTTAAGCCTTTTTGTTACGCAATATTTGAGGAAATAGTTATCTATATGTACACAGGATAATTGAACATAAAAAAATAATCCTTTGAGGTCCTTTCACAAATCAAAATATACTTTGTTCAATTCAGGCTCTGAGAATGCGCTTATGAACGTTAAAGCTACCACCAGTCTGTACAAACAACCCAGTCATCGAGAAGAACCGGCAAGAAACACGATCTGGTTTATCTCTTCATCTTAAATGTTTACAAAACATAAATAGTTACATTCGTTTTTAGTGGATGCACAGAGAATGGCGTCACTTCCAGACAACACAATCGTTCACATATTGATCCACCAAATAATAACCTTTAAATATTAAAACCCGCTTGACATGGTTCTTCAATCAAAATCAAAAATTTTGGGGTGTAAGGGGTGTCGAATAACATCATAAGATTTAGGACACCCTAGCCAACCTCACCTCCACGTGGTGCACCCTGCTGAATAACGAACGAGGCAATGGCGCAAGCGGGGTGGTAGTGTTTTACAGCCCGACTGGGTCGCAACCACCATGCATATGGCGAAAAAGCTCGTAATAGTGATTCGCTTCTACGAGTCGCGTTTCGGGATCAGCCTGTGCATATCCAGCTTATTACAGGTCGGCATGATAGTGGCGACCGGCGATGGACAGTGTGTCAATCGTCGCTATTATTTTTGGATTGTACTGTGCTTACCATCAGGCATAGTGCAGTCACTTTGCCGTGCTACAATAAAAAAAAAAACTTTATTCGGTTTAGGCCCTAATAAGGCACTTATGAACGTTAAAAACTATCACCGGTTCGGAAACAACCCAGTTATCGAGAAGAACCAGCAAGAAACTCGATCTGGTTTATCTTTTTAATATATATAATATTTAGACTATATTACATACATGACAGTAACGTTTTTAATGGATGCACAGAGATGAGTCAATTCCAGACATCACTATCGTTTACGAACCCATTCTTGAACCCACTATTCGGCAAATCGGTAATATGTTTTGGAACTTTGTTATAAAACCTAACACCTTACCTTTCTCTGACATTTATTTGTAACTAACCTTTGCTCGCGACTTGGCTTTGACTTGACATAGTTTTTGGAATCAGTATTTTACCTGTATGCAAGCCTATCCTATATATTTATCCGTTTATCTGATAATGTATCCAAAACTTAATTTCTTCAATCTTTAGAGGACGGTCTCTTAAGTTTAGCTGCCGGAAAACTATACATACATTCCTCTATTGTGCACGTAAACGGAAACCATACGAATAACTGACGAGTGAGCAATTCCTGGATACTATCTGGTTACAAAAAAATACTAATATAAACGTGATGCTTCCATACCAAAGTGATTACGCGTTATTGTTTACAATGGGTACAACTTTCTAAGGTGTAACCACATCATATATTCACGTCACGCGTTACATTGCTTTATTGCGTTTTTTAATCTATACTAATATTATAAAGAGGTAAAGTTTGTGATGTTGTGACGTTGTAGGGGGTAATCTCAGGGACTACTGGTCCGATTTGAATAATTCTTTCAGTGTTATATAGCTCATTCATCGAGAATAGTTATAGGCTATATATCATCACGCTAAAATCAATAGGAGCGGAGCACAGATGAAAAATGATTCAAAATGGGGATGTTTTTTCCTTTTGAGAACTGCTGCGTGTTAGTGTATCTATTCCACGCGAATGAAGTCGCGGGCAGAGGCTAGTTCTTTATAGATTTGTCCACATTCTCAATAGAAAGAAAAACTTTCCAATATTTTTTTTTTATTTCGAAATGACTACGCTATTGACCCAGCAAGGTCTTAACAGCTTCACCGGACTACGATAATTTTATTGATGATATACACCTATATTATATTGATAATACTGTAAGCTTGTTAATAACTGTTGCTAAGTTGCTAAGCTGCAAAGTTTTTTTTTACTTTATTTTTGGCAAACAATCTTTCAGTTTATTACTGCCATTGTCACGTAGTCAATTTCATGCTCCGTGGTATTCTTTTCCATTTACTTCATTTATGCACAATAAAGTAACTATATTACGTAAAACGCCACCAAATTTACAAAATACATAGTCAAATAACACAAGATTATGAATAAAATATAAAATCCACTACATGACAGACTAAAATCCCGCCAAAAATTCCAAAGTTAATTATTGTTCTAAGACTTTCAAAAGTTAAAAGCGCAATATAGCTTCAATGACCTATGGAAGAAATAGGGAATCTTTACTCCGTGACAATGACTGATGTCGAAAGCTGCAATGAGCGACCCTGAACGATAGTAAAATGGACTATAAACTCTTTTCTTTTCTTTCTGACGTTCCCACGTTCCCTTTCAAGTGAAAGTGAAATCATCTGACGGTCATTGACACTGTGCTTTAACATAAATGTCGCATATAGGATTGCATAAAATTTTTGTGTGTTTAAATAATTTCATCAAATATTAAGCACCAATTTTTTATTGATTTAAAACAAGAATTGAGAGCAAAGTATCCACCATAAATATTGCTACTGTCTAAGCATTCAGCCTGTAGACTGTAAAAATAGCAGCTTAAATAACCAATTCTTTAGCAATAGTATGTTGGAAATAAAAATGATTATTGTGGTTATCGTTAGAAGATAGATATGTCCATCATGGACTTTTTTGTAGACATTATTAATATGTATCAATCAGTAGTACATTATTTTTTTATACTTCATTAGATTTAACCAGCATTATCAATGTAAGCGCCTGAAACTCCTTCGCAAGACTTCATTAGAATACTTCGACTTTTTTTTCTTTGTGTATTTATTTTTTTATATCATAGGTGGCAAACGAAAAGATGGGAATGGGGGGAGGGCAACGTATGAAAGGGAGAAGGGAGGTGTGCCTCCGGAGCTCTCACTGACCGAACGAAACGCAACAATGCAAGCATTGTTACTTAACGTCGGTGTTACTGTGTGTCGGGTGGTTGTACCGGGGGCGAGCCGACTCATTCATGTTGAAACTAGTTATAACTTAAGCGTGGCTCTACCAAATGGTATAATGGTATAAAAGTTTGGATATAGGACATAAATGATGAGGAATTGATATAAAAACACCGTATGGTGTATAATTTGATGTTCCTAGAGCGCCATAAACACAATCAGCTCGTAACCACAGTCTGCGTAAGCAGGCCGAAACGTCAAGTAATCAAAGTAAGTGTTTAATATCTTAGATCCCTTCAATACATCATCAGACTGTAAAAGACCCAGAGCTGGGTTATAAGCCTCTTATCGAAGGAAAGTATGGGCATTATCACGATGTATTGGTGATTTCAAAATTTGAGAATTCCACAGTTCTGTATATTCCCAGTTAAAGACTGATAGAGCCACGCTGAAGCTATAATTGGTTTCAGCATGAATGGGTCGGCTCACCCGGGGTAGTACCACTCTATAACAGAAAACCGACGTGAAGTATCAGTGCTTGCATTTTTGCGTTTCTTTCGGTCAGTGAGAGTGGTGGAGGACCACCTCCCACTTTCCCTTCCCTCCTTCCACATTCTCCCTCACCCTTCCCTACTAACACAGGCTGACAACGCACTTGCGACTCCCCTGGTGTTGCAACTGTATATGGACGGTGGTAGGCACTTAACATCAGATGAGTCACCTGTTCGTTTGCCTCCTAGTACCACAAGAACATTTCTTAGATTCAGGTTTCCTCAGGATGTTCTCCTTCACCGTCAGCCGATATTGTTACCAATTTAAATTAGTAAATGCACGCGAATTCTAAAAAATTCGTTGGTACTTCCCGGGATTCGAACCTGCGGACGTCGGAACTATATTCCACCGTCAAACCACAGACTACCTTTTATTTAAAGCTCTGTATGAATTTCACTTCTATCGTATGTACGTCATCATCACACCTATATTTGGAACCAATAGCTTGCGTTGTCGTCGAGATTAACATTTTTTTCTGATTTTCCGGCAAACATTTTAAAATATTATCTCTAGATTTCTCTCATCATAACGACCTCATGTATTTTTTAATAAATATTATATTCGTGATACATAAAGTTCTGTACAATAATGTATATCTACCGCCTCGTTACAAAAAAATACAAAATAATCATGATTGTTTACTAAAACTGAATAAAAACAATTCAATCCATCATCATTTAGAATTAAAAAATAAACAGTTTCCGATGAATTTCCTAACTTGTAAACATCCTCGGTATTACTGTCATCTCGATAGTAACCACGATAGTGACCACGATTATCCAAGATTCGGAATAGTTTTTCACATGAAGTGAAACTGATCATGGCACGGTATGATATTCCAGCGATCAAACTTCTAGAACACCGCGATTTAATCATACACCATAATGTGTATAAAACGTTAAAAAAAAATATCATACAGATAGTGATCATGAACTCTGAGACGACACAAGAATATTATGGAAAGTTCTAGTAAAAGTATTTTAGTCGTTAGATTTCAAACTGAGTTTAATCCAATTTTTATCGTACATGTTTTTTAAACATTTTTATACACCGAGAAGAATGTTCAAATTTTGCCCTTCCTAAGTTTTCTATACTAATATTATAAAGAGGTAAAGTTTGTGAGTTTGTGACGTTGTAGGGGGTAATCTCAGGAAGTATTGGTCCGATTTAAAAAATTATTTCAGTTTTATATAGCTCATTTACCGAGAAAGGTTATAGGCTATTTATCATCAAGCTAAGACCATTAGGAGCGGAGGACTAATAAATAATGTTTCCAAATTGTTTGTTTTTCCTCATGAGAGCTTCCGATACGTGCTAATGTCAGACCAAAGTAACTATTCCACGCGGACAATGTCGCGGGTAGAGGCTAGTTTTTTATAAATATTAATCTTCATATTTTAAATGTACCAAATTTGAAGATCTTGAAAAATAACGAAAATTATTTTAGCTCAAATTGAATTTATCTTATTTTTAATTGTAACAATACATTTTTCAACAACGCTAAAAACAACAATTGTTAATTTTAGAATCTATATATTAATACGTGAAGCAAAACGATTGTCCCCCTTTTTAACCTATTTGCCGTGAACGAGTGAAATTGAAATTTGGCATAGTTAAAGTTTATATGGCGGAGAAGTGCAGAAAGCTGTTTATCTAAACTAATATTATAAAGAGGTAAAGTTTGTGAGTTTGTGACGTTATGATGTTGTGACGTTGTGATGTTGTGACGTTGTAGTATATAGTTGTAGTAATCTCAGGAACTACTGGTCTGATTTGAATAATTCTTTCAATGTTATATAGCTCATTCATCGAGAATGGTTATGGGCTATATATCATCACGCTGAGATCAATAGGAGCGGAGCACAGATGAAAAATGTTTCAAAATCGGGATGTTTTTTCTTTTTGAGAACGCGAACGAAGTCGCGGGCAGAGGCTAGTTTTATATAAAATGCATTAGAAGTACATTAAATTTATTAAAATATGCACTACTCACACTACTGCTTGAATTTTACACAACATATACACACATGTAAATAAAAAAGATATTTTGACAGCCGTCAATAATTACGAAGTTCAAAAGAGGTTCTCAAGGAGGTTGCTATGCTCGACTGTATGTATTTTTTAAGTCTTACGTCTCAATTACCATTTTTCATCCTACATTCAAGAATGATACTATAAAGTATAACTATTATGGTAATGTTTAATATTTTTATGGTGAACTCACTTCAAATGATGAATTAATAAAAAAAATGAGTCAAATAATACTTTGTATAATCAAAATAAGAATTTTGTTCATAAAAGTAATCCATGACTTAGACCTCCGCGGTTGCAATGTTGCAATTTAACCTCATGTAGCAACAAAAAAGAATTTATTTTTAAAAGCTAATGGTGGTATTAAAAACATCTTTGTCTTGGATTCATCATTTGATTGTATTGTGCATCCATTACTTTTCCAAACGATGATACTGGGCATATCACTATTTCTCATAATGCACAGACTACATTTAATTTAATATCACCCAGAAATACCATTCACCCATGGTGTCGTGTAAAATTAATTGAAAATTGTGTCATGAGCTGCGATAAATTCCTTTATTTTCGTAAAGTTATATTTACTTAAAGCTTTACCACCTGGTTTTTGTTAAAATTTTCAAGTAATTTCAATTTTCATTTACACAGATTTTTTTAAATTATTATATAATTCAAGATCATGGCAAATGGCAAATAACTGAGTAGCCATGATAAAAACCTACGAGTATAGAAGATACCCTTTGACAAAAGAACCTCAATAAAGTTCAAACTTTAAAAAATCAATGAACTATGGTCGAATGTCGACCACTGGGCGCCCACTAATATAAAATAATATACTATTTGATAGTTTTATATATAATCTTTACTATACGATCATAATATATGGGTTATGGGCGGAGTTTCGACGTACTGTATACTGAATTCTTGAACGCATACTTATCCAAGCCACTAAAGGTTGGAATAAATCTACAAAGCTAACAACACTTCTGTGGGGACTACATATTTATTAGGTACGAGAGACCTCAAAAATGGGCAATCGATACCCTCTTGTTAATTGGGTCTATTGGAGTTAGGGTTGTCGATTTTAGAACACGAAACGGGTAAAAGATAATTCGGATACAGACCGTGGTTGCAACCTTAGATATTTTCTTGAAATAGATTTCTTCGTTTGTCTCTTTGTAATTTACTAGTATTTTTCCATGGCTTTGGTCGCTGTAATGCAGATTTGTTGTATCGCAACTTATTGTATCGAAACAATATTCTTTTTCTAAACGAATGAATACTTTATTACACTTTTGGGTTGGTATGGCATTTTTTTTACTTGTAAGACGACCTGTAGTCACCCCTCACCGGATTTCCTCTGCTGCAGGAAAGCATTGGTAGTGCTTTTGCTTTATTATTTCTATAAGCTCTTCTTATTTGTGTTTACATTAATCCCTTCTAATTCATAACGCATTTTATTCGAGCTAATCCAGATACACTGTAATCAATCAAAAAGTTTTGTATGTAGTCCAAATATAGAAGAAACAAAAGAAAATGGACAAATAAATATACATACATGTATGGGCACACAAATATATTTATATACACACAAATATATAGTAATGATAAAGACAACAAAAATTGATACACAACAAAAGATAATTGTAAAATTATAAATACTCTGTCTCTCCTGTTTCTTAAATAATTTATTGGCGTAATTGAATTTATGAACAAAATACTTTAAGCGCACGAACGTCATAACTACCACCTGTTCGGAAAACCATTCAGTCCTTATGAAGAACCAGAAAGAAACTCCATCGAGTTTATTATATTTAACATACATATATCTAAAAGTACCTGGGCGACCGAGCCTACGTTCGTTAAAAAACATTTTTAAATTAAAATAATCTGTTAGGTTAGCCTTATAAAATTAACATTTTTTCACAAATAAAAAAATATTAAAAAAATATATCTCTTCCGGTGTCACTCGGATTCGAACTAGGGTTACACGGATTTTCGAAGCAACCGACTTCCATCTGAGCTATTTTTGTTTTGACAGCGCCGGCAAAATTTACCTTTATATTCTAGCTATATTTTTTCATTGCCTAAAAGCTCAGTTAAAAAAGTTTTCTTTGAATAAAATCTAGCTAGATCGATTCTCGTCCCCGAAACTACCTACATACTAAATTTCACGGAAATCGATGACGCCGTTTCCGAGATCCCGAATATATACAAATTTAAAAATATACAAGGATTTGTCGTTTAAAGGTATTAGATATCGTTAACATTACAATTGTTTTAGAGGATGTACAGAGAGAGATCAATTCCAAACATCACCATCGATTAATTCTATATTGGCCTTTTGACACCAAAACCCGCTTGACAAGGCGTTTAAATTCATAGTCCGGCAAATTGATAATACACTTTGGGACTTGGTTGTATATCCTAACACTATTCCCTAAAAAACTTTTACTGGTTTTACTGTGCCTGAAACATGGGACGACCAGTTTCTTACAGTTTCTAGTATTTAGATTATACAATATTATTCTTTTTAGTTTGTGATACATTTAAGGGTTTTCAAGGATCTCTCTGTGCTTAGAGTTCTTCAATTGGCAACCCTAATGGGGTTTTCGGTCGGACTTCGGACCTTTGTCTTACCAATAGCGAATCGTGAGAGAAGGCGTTGGAAATTTGGTTTCTTAGAGCGTTTGTAACTACAAAGTTTAACTTAATTTTTTTTAGATTCTAAAATCCTTTTTCTTATAGACTTCTTGACAGATGTATAATTATCTATATATAGGTGTGTGTGTGATTAAAAAAACTCCAATACCGTTTTATCGATCGACGATCTGAGATGTATTCGTCACGACGTTTTCTGTCCTCAAAATGATTATAATAGGTCTTTACCTATGAAATTGCCATTCTGCAGTACTGGCCATTTCAAATCAAAATAATTTTTGTTTGGCTAAGAAATCTAATTTCAAATTAATTTTATTTAAAAAACATGGAATTATTTTTCCAAATGTAGTCATTTGTTTATTGATTAGTGTTATATTTTCATAGCATTTCATTCTTCTTTTTTGTCATTATGGATACGTTAAAAATTCGAGTAATTATGCAATATGAGTACCGCCGTTGCAGCAACGCGGAACAAGCGGCACGCAACATCAACGACGTTTTCAGAGTTAACACTACAAACCAACGCACCGCCTCTTATTGGTTTGCTCGCTTCCGTTCTGGGAATTTCGACCTGAAAAATGAACCTCGCAGTCGTCCGAAGACTTTGGTCGATAATGACGAATTAAAAGCGATTGTGGAAGCTGATGATACACAATCTACGGCTGAATTAGCAGCAGCTTTAGACATTAGCGTCAAAACAATATTGGGCCATTTTCGTCAAATTGGCAAGGTAAAAAAGCTTGATAATAGGTGCCGACGAACTCAATGATCGCCAGCGCGAAGTAGGCGTCGAGACGTGCCTTGCACTGCACAACAGACACACAAGTGAAGGAATTTTGAACCGCATTGTTACCTGCGATGAAAGATGGATTCTGTTTGATAACCGCAAGCGCTCAGCAAGTTGGTTGAATACTGGTTCAGCACCTAAATAATGCCCTAAACGAAAACTTACCCCTAGAAAAGTGATGGTCACTGTTTGGTGGTCTAGCGCCGGTGTGATTCATCACAGCTTCTTACCAAACGGGGTGAGCATTACTGCAGGTATGAACTGTGAAGAACTGAACATAATGATGGAGAAACTGGCACATCTCCAATCAGCATTGGTCAATCGCTCGTCTCTGCTGCTCCTGCACGACAACGCAAAACCTCATACTGCACAGCAGACGGTCTCCAAGTTGCTTGCACTGGAGTTGGAAGATCTCCGTCATCCGCCCTACTCACCAGACCTTGCGCCTACAGACTACTACTTTTTCCAGAATTTGGGTAACGCCTTGACGGGAAAAAAATTCAATACTCGTGAGGCAGTACAAAATGCCTTGAAAATTTGTTGCTTCCAGTCCATCTGATTTCTTTTTAGAAGGGCATCAATAAACTGCCAGTGCGTTGGCAAAGATACATTTATTGCATGGGTGATTACTTCGATTAATACAAATAAAAAATACATGAAAAAATTCGTTTAAATTTTTCATACAAAACGACAATTTCACAGGTAAAGACCTAATATTATATATATTTGGCGTAAGATATTATATAGATTGCCGCTGTTTCATATTCCTTTTTATATAAATAGCATTTATTTTAATAATTCGATTACTAACATGTTTCGCCCAAATAATACTTTCGCAGACTGTATCACTCTAAAAGTGTATATTTTAAATCAGTGTACTCGTGTATGTTTGTGTGATTGTATTTATCAAGCATAGATGTGCATACATATCCCTAAATCTAGATATTAATGCAGTACATCAGGGTCGATAATTTTTAAAACAAAAAAAAGTAATAGTAGGATGAAACGTATTGGAAAAGGAAGAGAATATAACAAAAATGAAAAGAAGAATAATTTACGGACCATCTGAGAGCGGGAAGTAGAAGGGTTACGGGTAAAAATCGGTTTATCCTGATTTCCAGTAAAACTACGTCCTATAGAAAAAAGTTAAAATGCAAAATTGTAGGTAATAAAATGATCTACAAGTTTTGTATTTACACTTTTTTCATATAACCTCACAATTGATGTGAATAATTCAAGTAAGTATTTGGTTTTTTATTTTTATCTTTTACAAACGAAAAATCACGAAATTTGGTGTAAACTTATGTCCCAAACACACTGTAATTTATTTGATTTGAAATACTTATTTTTCACCTTATTATGAGTCAATATCGCAAAAGCACCCTAGTTTTCAATCGAAAATTCTCGCGTCCTAATATTAGCATTTTTTTTAAAGTCCGTGGAATTTTTGGTCATTGAAATGTCTACTTTCTGATTTTTTTAAATCAAAATTCTTTTGCTTTTGGATAGTTCATTTATTGAGGAAAGCTATAGGCTATATATATCATTACGCTAAGATTAACAGGAGCGGAGCACCAATGAAGAATGTTTCAAGATCGCTTTATTTTCCTTTTGAGAGCTTCCGCTGCGTGTTAACGTTAGCCCAATGTAATTATTCCACGCGGACGAAGCCGCGGGCAGCAACTAGTAAATATACGAAAGTAATTAAACGAGGCAATCTCAGAAAGCAACAGTTCATGGCCTCGTTATAGTCTATTGTCGAAAAATAAGTGACTAAATCCATAAAAATGCCCCGTCTTATAATATTGGACGCGTGAGAAACCAAAGGTTCCCCGTTTACCGGCGCGGCGTACCCTAAAACTCGCGATATCGTTAGATGTTGCTTTTTGCGTGACCTTTATAACTTTAAAGTTCATTGTACTCCTTTTTCCATGTATTTTTTAATAAAACACAATACAAAATTAAGCCACAGACCTTATTATATTATGTATAATTTTAATTTAAAATGATATCATGGCAGGACTTTTCTTTTTTTTATATATTATAGGAGGGAAACGAACCGGCGGGTCACCTGAGGTTAAGTGAACACCGCCTTCCATAGACACTAGCAACACCAGGTGATTTGCAAGTGCGTTGCCAGCCTGTGTTTGGAGGACAATGGAGAAATGGAATGAGGAAAGAAGAGAGGTGAGGGGAAGGGAGGTGGGTCTCTGGTGCTCTCGCTGACCGAACGAAACGCAACAATGCAAGTACTGTTATTTCACGTCGGTTTTCTGTGAGAGGGTGGTACTAACCCGGTCAAGCCGACCCATTCATGCTGAAACCAATAATAGCATCAGCGTGGCTCTACCACCTACTAAATTTCTAATGTCCATAGCCAGGCCACTTTCAAGTTTATGATTTGTTGCCAAGTTATACCTATATTTATGTTCCGGCTGTTGCATTTAATGCTAGTCGTCTCTAGGTTTAGCATGCTCACCATGTTACACCACAAAATTATCTAACATCCGGTGAGACTCTCGTCAAACGAAAAACCATATAAAGCAATACATAAATAGACAAAGTCTACGTTCTATTCCTAATTCGCAAATGTTTGTTAATTTGATTGAATAAACGTGACAGCGTGTTGTAGCGGCACGTTATATTGGCCGTTTTGACACTCATGAAGTTTCGTATAAATCAACAACTACATCTCAAGGAGCAAACTCTGTTCTCTATTGTCAGTGATGTGCAGTTAGTCCTAAATTTATCGAAAATTAGGATACAAAATTAATTTAGTACACTGATTTCTACGTTATATATATGTGTAACTATGTACAATATATTTACTTAATTACTATTATATTTAACTATATATGGTCCCGCAAACGAATCTTTTCACGTTTTTACAAACAAAACAATAACGAAGCCTTAATTGATTATAATTATTAGTATACTTATTTACAAAAATACAATTAAGCATTTATATTTTTGAAAATTTGACATTACATTTGTATCATATAAATACAACTACTATCACTTCTGGCGAAGTCGTGTCAATGCTTAATATAAAACAAGCAATTGATTAGACATATTTTTGTCGAAAATTAATACACATTTCATGTCAATATTGCAATGCGTCAAAACGACCATTATAGCGTGCCGCTATTATGGTTGACTATTGTCAGGGTCAAGACTGTTCTTAAATAGATATAAAAATATAAAATCTAATTCCTTTAAACGAGCAATTCTTGTATATTTTTATATTGTTATATATTCAGGATCTCGGAAACGGCGTCAGCAACTTCCGTGAAACTTAGTAAGTAGGTAGTTTCGGGAGCGATAAATCGATCTAGCTAGATTTTATTCATAGAAAACTTTCTTTAACTAAGTTTTCAGGCAATGACAAAATTTCGCCGCTGTCAAAACAGAAATAGCTCAGGTGGAAATTGATTGCTTCAAAAATCCGTGTAACCCCAGTTCGAATCCGAGTGACAGCGAAAGAGATATCTCTTTTTAATATATTTTTTTAAGATGCTAATTTTGTGTGCCAAATCTAAGAGTTTATTTTTACTGAAAAATGTTTTTTAAAGAACGGAGCTAGGCACGGTCGCCCAGGTACTTACTATAATAAAACCACATTTGTAATTAGTCTTGTGTTTTTTCTGACAAGAATTTCCCAGTTACGGGACGATCATGGCTCTATAATATAAAGTATACACAGAATATCATTTCCCTTTGCTCGTCGCATAACCATATATTACGTCATAATCAGGAAAAACAAAAATGGAGTCCGCAAAAAAAAACACATTTCTTTATTAACAATTTATAACACTCGCCGCCAAATATTCTCAGATAGCCTTCAGCGATTCGTTTCCGGATGAGCGAGACGACGTCATCGGACCTCTCGCTCGACGACCTTTCAATTTTCGTCCGGCTTTCTTATTTAGTTTCTCGCAAATTATCTCCAATTCTTCATATTATTAAACATCCAGGGGGGAACTAGCCCCCCCGGGGGTGGTAGGGGGCCTAATGACGGGAGGCGGTCAGCGCCCCTACCTCGCGTCCGGCACACTTGTTTCTTCTAAAATTTTTCCCCAATCTTTATTTTCTCCGTAGACGTATATAATTAGAGTTGCTGGCGCATGTGTGTGTAAGCGTCAGGGTTGTCCCTCAATTTAATTAATTTTATCAAGTAATTTACTTTTATAATTTTAAATTACTTCCAAACAGTTAATTCTTTCATTTACCTTAAATTCTAGCTATTTCCGAGATTACAATTAAACTTTTGTTTTTTATACTGCTGCTAATAATAAATTAAGATGGAATTTATTCGATGTGTCATATTGTATATGCCTTTCAATTAAATTCATTTTTCACTCATGTTCAATCATTAAATCATTGTCGATATGAATTTTACGTGAATCAATAAATAAACAGAAGAAGTATTATTCATTGAAATTTCAAGGGTATCGGATGCCAACGATCTTACTTTGTCACGATCACGGTCACGTGAGCTTACTTTCCTGTTACGAATCAAAACAAGAGTACTTTAGTAAAGGAGACACTTATGAACGTTAAATCTACCATTGGTTTGAAAAAGAACCCGATTACCGAGAAGAATTAGCAAGAAACTCGATCTAGTTTATGTTTTTAAGGTACGTATTTTATAACAATGCATTATATTTGCATTTTTTTTTATTGGAGACATACAGGAGTGTTATTTCTAGACATTACTGTCATTTACATATTGATCCTTGCTATAATTGCTTTTGGAGATTACATTCTACTTGAAATGGTGATTAATCATACTATTCAGCGAATCAGAAATGTGCTTTGGGATCTTGTTGTAGAACCTGACACATATTACCTAAAAAACTGTTACTAGTCTTACTAATTCCCAAAACATGGGGATACGAATCTTTGGTTATTTCTGGTATTAAATTATACTGGTGTTTTACTAAATTTAGTTTTTCTAACTAGGAATAATTTCGCCTTTTCGGGTATCGGAGCTTGCCTCACATGCAAGAGCTTCATTGGCGCTTGAACGAATATAAATTTACGTTTAAATTACAGAGTATTTTTTTAGAGAAGTGTACGGGTATAATTTTGCATGCTAGTAGGACTTTTTCTAAGCCTGCATAGTTAGCTAACTCCCCCGACTTGTAAAATATCCAAACACCTCTTGGTGTATTTGGCAGTTGCGTTTGAGAGCCAGCCCGTCTTTACCATCTCAGTCCACGTCGTCATTGATAATCAGATGAGATTATGGACAAATGCTAAAATCTATAAAGTATATAGAAATAATATATTCAAAGCGCTAGACGTAATAAATAAATCCTGGTTGTGATTGGTTCATTCGAAGTTACGCTAAACAAGAAATTGTCATATATGTTTAACTGCATATTTAAGCATCCTTTGATAGCGAAAGACGCGAACTAATTTTTGCATATGTTCTTATAACAAGTTATATCAAATTCCTTATTCAAGATATAATACAATCTCCATAATGACCTGTGCATACTCTTATACGAGTGTTTAATGATATTTAACACATATACATTTCTCATGTTATTTAGATTTTGTGAAACGTTACGTTGTGTTTTGTTACGTTATGTAAATATTCCAATTCCTACGATAGCAAAGCTAACACAGATTAAAGTTCACAAATATAAAAAACTATTTGTACAGTTCTAACAACAAACAAGTTTCTGCATTGTTGCACCTCGTCATAGAATTTAAATTTCTCAAGGCTGGTATCACATGCCGCCATAGGACCAAGATTGAGATATTTCTATTATTATTATCTTAAATATTGGTGTGATCAATTCTGATATTAAGCTCCTAATTAAGCAGCAAAACTCCGAAGTTTAATGGGGTTCTATAAGAAATCGCTGAATAATCAGAAAGCAAGTGATTACAATGTCTTATACACACACAAACTACCTATCTTTTATCTACAAAACTGTTACTGATCTTACTGAGCCTGAAAAATGGAGTGACCAGTTTGTTATCCAGTTTGTAGTATTTAGATTATGTTGGTCTTTTACTAAATCCAGATTGGAATATTGGGAGGGTAGAGTTAAGATACCGCTGAAACTTAGTATTTAATGATTCACGAGGTGGATTACAACCTAAAAATGGCCATAAAGAATGGAAATGCAAGCGCTATAAAAACAATAACATCAATAAACCATTAAAAAAAAGTTAATAATAATTAAACAGTGAATATTTAATAAATTACTAATAATAATAATATATATATATACATAGATATGCTCACGGATATGATTTTTACGTAAAAAAAAAAAAAAATTACATCTAAGCAAAAAAAAGGTGCGGACCAAGAGTCTGCAGACTAAAACAAAAAGGAAAAAAAAAAATGATTCACGAGGCCCCATATTACAAACATTATACATATAATAGGAATATAAATTATCTGATTAAAATATTTGTAAGTAAATATTGCAGATGTCTAGGAATAAGTAACAAAAACATTTCAAACATTTTTAGAAATGTCTGTCTGTCTGTTTATATGAACACGCATCACTGGTAACTGTGTACTGCGTTTATAATAAAACCTCATAATAACCTTATAATAAAATCATAAAGCATAACTTCCAGCAACATTTAGTCTTCACTTCATTGAAATCGGTTTGGTCTATCAAAAGTTATTGCTATTTGAATGACGACGCGACATAAGTACGAGAGAAAAGTAGATAATTAAATGAACTTAATACAGTCAGATGACATTATTAATCGCTGTTTGCATGAGGTTAGGTTAGGACGAAGTAGCGGGTAACAGCTACTATATTATACAAATGCACATTGAATGCGACAGCCCTAGTAAGCTCGTACGTGTCGGTTATACGATAGTCCGCGCGTGTGTGTGTATACAGGGTGGTGTAAGTCCGGTTATTAGTTTTCTTGCCAGTTTCGGCCTCTCGGATGCTTTTGTTAGATTTCTATAATTTCGCGAGGAGCCACGCATGGGGTGGCAGAAAAAATCAATACCGTTCATACATTTTACCGTCTTCTAAGCACGTTCCAGATTAATTAAGAAATTTATGTGAACCAGAGTACTGTTAGCTCAGTTCTTTTGAATTAAATGTTTCTATTTTTGTGTAAATAATACTAAATTGAAGAGTATAAGGTGGTTAATATTTTGGAATAATACATTTTCGTATTGTTATTCTGGATTCAAATTACTTTCATATTAATGGTTTTACGACAATAGAGTTCAGTTACACAGAAAAAGAATTTTAATTTTGGTGTGTTAATTTACCTTATGTACATAATTTAAAGTTGAATTTAAAACAATAATTCTTTGTCATTTGACTTTTTCTTTGGAGAATAATTAATGAATTAGAGTTCTTATTTATAAATGTATATAGCTTTTAGTTAGAAAAAGTAGTATATTCTTCTAAGAGTTTTAAAATTAAAAGTAATGTCAAATTGCTAAGTCACTGACTACGTTCGTACATTCCTATGACCTGAATTGAAAATCAGCATTGTAGTATCACTCAATTCTACTGCAGCATGAAGATGCTTTTGTTGGAGATGAGTGGTTACTGTATGGTCACGTAAATTGCATGTTATCCTAGATATTATGTACGCATCAGCACTGTCATTTTAAAATTATATTTATTGACTGTCAGTCACACTTAAGCACTGAATTAGGTTGCACTATAGCACCACATAACATAAAACTAAAGTTATTGAAACACTAGCCTCTGCCCGCGACTTCGTTCGCATGGAATAGTTGCTTGAGCTAATGCTAACAGGCAGCGGAAGCTCTCAAGAGGAAAAAAATCCCGATTTTGAAACATTTTTATTGGTCTTCCGCTCCCATTAGTCTTAGCATGGTGATATATAGCCTATAACCATCCTCGATGAATGAGCTATATAACATTGCAAGAATTTTTCAAATCGGACCAGTAGTTCCCGAGATTACCCCCTACAACGTCACAACGTCACAAACTTTACCTCTTTATAATATTAGTTTAGATTATTTTTCAAGACCTTCAAATTCTGTACAAGTAAAATATGAAAAATAACTAAAAAAATCATCGAATGGCAAAATTTGAACTTCGTGTTCGATGTATAGAAATTGGAAATCTTTAAAATCTTTTCATTTAGTTCATTTTGAAATCCGATGATATATGTATATATATGTTTTCTTTATTTATTTTATAAATTTGATGTGTTTGAACAACAGAAACGTTCTTCTTCTTTCTTTTTAGTTAATAAAAAATGATAATATAAATTATGTACTAAGAATAGAGTTACTCGATCGGGAATCGAACCGACGAGCCAATATAACAATATATGGTACAGAATTTCATTTCAAACCAATTCGGTCAGTTCCGTCAGTGTCTCGTTGGACAAATAAATTGTGGCCGGGTGGGAAGATGGATGGACGCAGGGCGGTGTAGGGTGGCCACGCGATCCATACCGACGCGGGAACGATCGCGACCTTGGAACAGTACGATTTCCTCCTAAACGTGTTTTAGATATTAATCATAAAACTTTAAAATCATTTCATTGTATATAGAAAAATCCAGTGTTATGTTTGTCTGTAATGAACTCCAAAACAACTCAACAACGTTGGCATTCATGTATAGTTTCGTCCAACTTGAGAGATGGGATAATTTATATTTCTATTAATGGCTTCAATATATAATTAAATACAAATTAAATGATTGTCGTTGTTGATTATTTTGTTTTTTAACTTTATTTTTGGCAATCAATCTTTCCGATTATTACTGCCATTATCACGTAGTCAATAATATCACAAGCTTCGTGTGATCATTCCAATATTAAGCAACGTGTGAATCCATATTCTAACAAGATGGTGGATCCCTTGCTAGAACCTTCAAGGGAGTTTTTGTGGCATCTCAGAATTTCATGCTCCGTGTTATTATTTTCCATTCACTTCACTTATGCATAATAAACTAACTATATTACGTAAAACACCACCAAATTTACACAATATATAGTCAACGCTTTAAACTAGTTTGACAGAAAACTGTAGATATCTCGTAGATAGCGCCACGTTTTAATTTTGATTTTATTTCAACTCCAGTTTATTTTAGATTGGTTTATTTTAGATACACTACCCCGTTTAAAATGGAGATAGGCAGAACATGTGGCTCGTATCCCAGATAACAGATGGACAGAAACCTTAACTCTGTGGAACGGGCCTGGCGGATAGAAGTAGAGGTAGGAAGTAGACGAACTACAATCCATAGCTGGTAGAAAGTGGATAGACATTGCAAGGAGTTGCGACGCTTGGCTTTCTCTGGAGGA
Organism: Antheraea mylitta; assembly: GCA_014332785.1. Taxonomy (NCBI): domain Eukaryota; kingdom Metazoa; phylum Arthropoda; class Insecta; order Lepidoptera; family Saturniidae; genus Antheraea; species Antheraea mylitta. The sequence goes on from JACEII010000174.1 coordinate 211,956, forward strand.
GGCCTTTACACGATGAGGGGTCTACGAAAATTAATGTTAAAAAATATGTATGGTAATAATGTCATTATAACATTGGAATATTTTTTTTTTATCGAAGCACGACATAGTGACTGCACTATGCCTGATGTTAAGCATAGTACAATCCAAAAACATCGGCAACTACCGAGAGACAGATTATCCATCGCCGGTTGCCGCTGTCATGCCGGCCATAATAACGAAAGTCACCCGGTACTGAATATGCACAGGCTGATCCCGAAAGGCGACGCGTAGAAGCGAGTCACTATGACGGGCTTTTTCGCCATGTACATGGTGGTTGCAACCCAGTCGGGCTGTAAAACCCTACCACCCCACTTTCGCCATTGCCTCGTTCGTTATTCAGCAGGGTGCACCACGTCCAGGTGAGGTTGGCTTGGGTGTCTCAAGCCTTAAGATGTTACTCGACACCCCTTACACCCAAAATTGGTTTATTTATTTATTTACATTACCCCATAATACCAAATACTTTATCATAATTTTAATTCAACTTGTGATAACTAAGCCACAGCAACCGGTGGCCGGCTCAGCTAGTAACACTATAAAAATATCTAGATATAGTGAATAAGGACTATGTTGAAAATTTCGACGTAGTTTTGTTCATATAAGTTTTATCCACAAAAACCTTATTATAACTAACATTTTTATTCACTTATGTAGCCTTATCGATATATTTCAATGGCTAGCGTTTGCTCGAGACTTCGTTTGCATTAATGTAGATTTGAGTGATACATTGAGGAGAGTATTCTTTTCTAAATAAATGTACCCTATGTCTCTTAGTGTATTCCAGACAACTTGTATATAAAACACATGTTTATGGGCAGCGTAGTTAAGTTGCAAAAGCACATCAAACAAATAAACAAACACATATTCACATTTATGACATTAGTATGGGTTCTCAAGTATAACTGATCTACATACATTATTTTACTTTATAATTCTTATAAATACTTTGCTTGGAGTTATCTCAAATGTTTTGGATCCTTTATTTCATTACTAGCTTTTGTTCGCGGCTTTACTCTCTTTTAAGTATGTTTGAGCTATTCCTCGGAAGCAGTCTTTATACTGGCCAAATATGCACTATATGAAGTCGCGTAGTATAAATATTTTACTATACATTTACACATTTTGGCATTTTACTAGACCCAGAAAGACATACATACTTACATATACATATAAATACGTGCCTACCTTCGGCTTAACGCGTAACACAATTTTTTTCCCTACCGTGCCATGAGCAGTTTCACTTCATAAGAAAAACAATGATATACAGTGAAAAACTATCCCGAATCTTGGATAATCATGGTCACCCTACTGTTACTATCGAGATGACAGTAATACCGAGGATGTTTACAAGTTAGGAAATTCATCGGAAACTGTTTATTTTTTAATTCTAAATGATGATGGATTGAATTGTTTTTATTCTTTTTTTTGTAAATAATCAAGATTATTTTGTATTTTTTTGTAACGAGGCGGTACGTATACATTATTGTACAGAACTTTATGTACCATGAATACAATATTTATTAAAAAAATATATGATGTTCTTGTGATGAGAGAAATCGAGGAATAATATTTAAAAATATTTGTCGGAAAATAGAAAAAGAAAATTTAGAACTGTGGATTTCTCAGAGTTTGAAATCGCCAAGACGTCGTGGGTTGGCGTGGTGATTATATCCGTACCTTCTTTAGGGACTCTTCCCTAAACCCTCTGCCTATGCTCCAGCAGTGGCACTCTTATAGGTTGATGTGAATATACTTAGGTCTATAATAAGGACCTTTGTCAAGATGAACAATCCTGAGGTCTATAGTGTAGTCAGTGCCTGTCTAAACATATAAAAAAATAGCGAGGTTCTTGTTATTATATTGTAGCGTAACCAGACCAAATGGCTACAATGTACTTGATACTAAAATAGCACTGGTATTTCTTGAAACGCAGCAAGCTAAAAGAGAGCTATTATGACGAGTTTAACATCATCTGGACATAGAAGTTAATCCCGATAGGAGTGCCGCAATACTCTTCGATCCCACGAAACGCGCAAATAACTTTGAGCCCATCAGGCTATACGGAATCGATATCCCTTGGGTCGAAGAGGCCAAATATCTTGGTGTTACATTAGACAGACATTTAAAGTTCAATTCACATATAGACAGAGTGCGAAACAAAGCCGCTATGGTCTCTTGGGTCGCCTCCATCCGTTGCTTTGTCATAAGAGTAAGATGTCCCTCAGACACAAGCTCACTTTGTATAAGACGTGTATCCGTCCCGTGATGACATATAGCTGCCCCATTTTTGCGCAAATGTCCAAAGATAACTTGCATAAACTGCAGGTTCTCCAAAAACGTGTTTTACGTAAAGTGACCGGTGCCCCGTGGTACATCTGGAGAGTCGATCTCCTTAGAGACCTAGAGATCCCTTCTATCTGGGCGCACGTAAAATCCCTTACGATTAGCTATTTTGAAAAAGCCGCTAATCATACCAGTCCGTTAGTGGTATCCGCCGCAAACTATGAACCCGTACCTAACGCTGCGCGTTATAAAAGACGTCCGCGACACATTTTTACCGACCCTCCTGATGAAATAACGGCTGTGAACGATCAGTACCAACCTGTCTCTCCAAACAGAGCATGTTCACGCCCACGCCCGCGTAACCCCAGATCACGCCGCCGTGGTCGTGAGCAATTGGAGCAGAAGAAGATTTGAGGTCAGGATATTCAATAGGTTTTGCATTTTTACCTCTACGTCTTTTACTCGGATTCACCATACAAAAGTAGCAGTCATTAATATGGTCTTTTGGTTCTCGCCAAATCCTTGGTATTGCAAATTTCATAGACCTTTTCTCACCTCGATACCAACCTAAAAATATAAAAATAAAAATTAATATGTCTATTATTTTGGATTCATCGCTTAATTAAATAAAAATTGCTTACCTTCCAAACACCTTTTACAATAACTACAAGCAACATGTGGAGCCCATGGCTTATCTTGATTCCGTACAGGACAGTCAAAATATGCTTCATAGGCTTCACAGAGAACGTGAGATATCTTTAGTTCATATTTCACGTCTCGAACTTTAATAAATTGACTACATATAAAACAAAATGCATCAGCATCGTATTTGCACTTTCGTGACGACATTTTAAGTTATTCTGGGCTTGTAAATAACACCTGATGGTTGTTTATCACTCGGGTGCCATCTAGCGGCACAGCGTAAACGTTAATACCCCACTCTAACTGCGCGGTCTTTTTAAAAATATTAAAATCAATTAAAATTTATGAAAAAATTGAAAAATGAGTATTATTATTATAACTATCACAAAAGCAAACTTTATACCGAAAAAAGGTATTTTCTTTTCGTTTTTGGGCATAACTAACTGGAAAATAATATTATAAACTTTAGGACAAAGAACGAAAATTTTTTTGTAGAGTCGTGTAATTTATATAGCATATCTATCTCTGAATGACGTGTACTATGTGTGTACAAATCGGTTGATAATAGAAAACAAAATATGTTTTTTTTTTACCAAATTTTTTTACCAATTATTTTTTCTTGACAATTCTTGTTTTGTTATGATCCCAATCAATCAAAGAGTAGTTTAACACATTATTCAATTCTGTTCTAAGACTAGCAAACACTCTCTACTTCGTCCACATTAAAATTACATTTTCATAAATATAAAATATAGTTTAGCGACATCTAGTAACGAGGGTAGTACAAATAGTCGCGTAAAAATCTCCTTAAGTGCCAACAGTTACTGTAATCGATTCAATGTTTTTTTTTTCCATTTTCGAAATGACTACGCTATTGACCACGTAAGGTCTTTACAGCTTCACCGGGCTACTAGCGATTCAAAGGCGTTGAAGCTTATTGTTTTCAGATACTTATATACAAACTTTTGCTCGCGGCTTCGCTTGCGTCAATGTAGTTATGTCCTAACCCTCGAACACGGTAGTTTTTTTCTATATCTTTTCCTGTATTCCTGCCATAATCTATGCAAAATTCCATGATTATCGGCTGTGTAGTTAGTGCGGGAAAGAGTCACAAGCAAACAAATTCATATAGGTGTTTATAATGTTAGTTAGAATTTCAACGGTTATTTATATGTAAAATTCCGGTGTATATGTGTTCATAATTTTTCTGATAAATGTTTTACCTGATTTTGGTAAGATTCTATTGCTACATTTTTTAAAATTTGCTAGTCATATTAAGCTGTAGACTTATTAAAATTTACTGTAGTATATAATATAATACTTAGACGTATCTTGTAAAGTTTAGCAAGTTTTAGCAATGCAACCATCCGAAAAATTTATTGTACGATTTAATTATATAATAGTATATATTTATTGGAAACAACAAGAAGATTTACAATAGGACATTCCATTACATCTATTTCAAAAGAATGATTCTATAAAAGTGCAATTTTATTAATTAACTACTTATTGCTTAGTAGATCAAATAAATTAATTCAAAAATTAAAAGCAAAAATTAACTTAAGCAGAAGTCCGATTCTATTTTCCTTTTTTATCCTAAGTTACTTAAATATATGTGTGTATAATATATACCATTCTAGAAGAAAATATCTAAATTATAGTGCAAAGTGTGTGAAAATCGGTTGTGTAGTTTACAAGAAGTTCGTAGACAGATAGATGCAAATGACGACTTTCTTTTAATGACAATGCCATCTATTGTGTTAGTAATTTATGCTTTTGATAACTAGTCTTCTTTAGACTTAGTTACGCGGTCATCTTCACCGCGTCTCTATCGAACATCAGACGACATTTTAGACACACGCTAGAATTGATAAAAAAAATGGAAATGAAGCCCGGTAACTGCCATCAGAGGGCGTCACTAAAGCGGAATAGAATAAAAATATAATATATACACATACGTATATAATATAATACGTCACAGAAGAAATGAAATAAAAAGGCACGCAAGTAAAACGGGGAACGTATTTCTCGACACACACACGAGCACCGTCCAATTTATAATATTGTTTTCCTTAGGATATATTTTTTCACTAGTGTGGGGTCGGGTGGCGGAACCCACCCCCTGCGCCCTTGCCTTCACCGACCCCCCAACCCAGATATTATTAAAGACGTAACACTCACACAGTCGCGGGAAGCGAATGTGATTAGATTAATATACGGTATATGTGAATTGTGCGATGGGGGGTTCGAAGAGGGGGTCGGGGAGGTTGCGAGGGGTTGATTTCACCGGACAGTCGGTTTAACACAATGAGTAATAACAGCCTTTATAACCTGTGACGCGGCTTCAGATTTCCGAAACAATAGTCTTCGGATATATACGGTGTCAAATGTTGTACCCCTTCCTCTATTGTCCATATCTCATGACAAACTGTAGACAATAATGTATAAGACATTGTGAATATGTATACAAATTAACTGATTACCGTCCGTTTAGTTGAGCATTAAAAAATTGGTAAAACGGTCAACTGAATCTAACCGTCTACGAAAAATTCTATATCGAATGATCATAGCCCCATGACGATAGGTTCAGTAGTTTTGTTTGTCATTATACGTATATACCTAGTCTTGTTATAAATACTGAAACGAAGAAAAACAATGAGTTTTAGCGGGATTTTAGTCTGTCGTTTAGTAGATTTTATATTTTATTCATAATCTTGTGTTATTTGACTCAGTCAGTGTGTTTTACGTAATATAGTAAGTTTATTGTGCATAAGTGAAGTGAATGGAAAATAATACCACGGAGCATGAAATTCCGAAATGCCACAAAAACTCCCTGGAAGGTTCTAACAAGGGATCCACCATCTTGTTAGAATATTGACTCGCACGACGCTTAATATGGAAGTGATTGCACGACGCTTGTAATATTATTGACTACGTGACAATGGCAGTAATAATCTAAAAGATTGATTGCCTAAAATAAATTTAAAAAAAAACTATATTTTCTATTGCAAATAGCATTTATCACTTTTACAGTGTGTTAGTTTAATACTTAAATATTGCATTTGGCTCCATATCTACTTTGTGTAATGCAATCACAGTGATTCGGTTCTCTTTATCACCCCGCTCCATTTTAATATCGCAAAATATTGTACAATGTATTGGCGCCAAAATGAGAAAACTCAATGAATGATCATACAAAAATGACAGATTCCAAATTCAAATGTAATATTTGTTTATTTTTAATTGTGAAAGTATTTATGGCCAGACTAAGTATATACAGTAGATAACTTTTCATTATTATACTCTATAGGTTTTAACGCTTGATCACAATCCATATAGGTGTATCTATACATATAATAAGAAAGTAAATGTAACTTGACTGCTCTTTTTTGATTTTTGTAAAAAAAATGTTGCAGGTTGAAAGTAATAAACAGAACTCAATCATTTTTAGCAATGTCTGTCTGTCTCTTTGTTTGAACACGCACCACTGATAAAGTACTATGTTTGTGATGAAACCTTATCAAGAAAATCATAAAGCATACTCTCGAGTAACATTTAATCTTGGTTTCATTAAAATCGGTTTATTCTATCAAAAGTTATTTTAATTTTAATGACGACGCGACTTAAGTACGAGAGAAAAATAGATAATTAAATTGACTTAATACATTGAGATGATTTTATGAGTCCCTGTTTCTTACACTAGGTTCTACGCGGACGGAGTCGCGGGCACAGCTAATTAGGAATAAAAGAAAAACATAATTCGGTGATACTAAAATGTCATTTAAATTTTTTAATACTTTTACACAGCTTAGGTAACGTCAAAAAAAGTTCGTATCTGTCAACTGCGAGACTGTTTCGTATACCAAGGGTTTCGTTTCGCTGTAAACTATATTTGTATTAAGCATTCACCGAGATATTTACTTACATTCGGTTCCGAATCTTTAATGCGAATTCACTCTCAACCAGTCTTTATTATTTCTTGTTTTTCTGTATGTATATACATGTTGACTGTTTAGACAGTACCAATGTTTATCGAGGATACTCATCCGATTCTCGTTTTAAATTATTTTAAAAATTAGGTGCTTAATATCTGATCTAATTATCTAGAAAAATACAAAAATTATACACAATCTTCTACGCGTCTGTTTTAAAGCACAGTTTCAATGATTGTCGGGTTATTTCACTTTCATTTGAAAAGGAACGTGGGTACGGCAGGAATAAAACAAAATGATTTATCATCCGTTTTTTTATCAAAAGTTATTAACTCCGGGTCGACCATTGTAGCTTTTGGCACAGGTGCACTTAGGTTCATTATTTTATTTACACGTTGGTAGCTATACATTTGAAAGTCTTAGAACAAACAGGTATTTGTTAAATTATTATTTTTACATGTTAAATGTGACCATGAAGTGTCATATCCTAGAATATTTCCAGCGTATATTTAACACGTTCACACCGGCGCGTACCACCGGTGGCCCGCACTAAACTGCCTTTTCTGGCGGCGCGTACCATCGGTAGTACGTATTCGATTGTGCTATTAGAAATATGAGAATTTAACGTTTATTTATGAAAAATAGCACAATTGAATACGTACCACCGGTGGTACGCGCCGCCAGAAAAGACAGTCTAGTGCGGGCCACCGGTGGTACGCGCCGACGTGAATGTGTTAAAGAACAAAATAGACAAAAGTCAAAAAGAGTCAAGATGATGAAAGATATAGCAGACGAAAGATACTACTTTAGATGGCAGAGTCACAAGGGATCTATTACTGGTTTCAAAATGAACGGCTTAGCTCGCCCGGTAATACCACCCGACCCACAGAAACACCAACGTAAAGTAATAGTATTTGCACTGTTGCGTTCCGTTCGGTCTGTGAGAACGCCGGAAGACCACCTCCCCTCCCCAACCTCCCTATTTCCTCCCCTACTCCTCATTCCCTAATCCCTCATTATCCATACACAGGCTGGCAACACACAACTCCCGTAGTGCTGCAAGTGTCTATGGACGGTGATGATCACTTAACATCAGGTAGACCCACCTGTTCTTTGGCTCCTATCAAATAAAAAGTTAAAGCCTAGTTGATAGCATCTTCGAACACAGCGTTGATGGGCGTAGTTTCCAGTCCTTGCAAGTTGGAGTTTCCGGTAAAAGATGCCGTGATGTTACTACATGGCGGTATGGTTTTCTCTAAGTTCGCCTGGTCAGCTATCACCCCAAAAGCCTGTCGTTAAGCATCTGTTGGTGTGTTACAGAAGCTGTATGTGGCGACGTCGCCAATAAACATCAAATAAGATTGCGATGAAACGCTAAATCCTATAAAGTATAAATAAAACGTAAATAATGAATTATATCTTACTAGGTGTATTATCTTTTTTTTTCTATGTCATAGGAGGCAAACAACCAGGCGAGTCACCTGGTGTTAAGTGATCACCGCCACCCATAGACACTTGCAACACCAGGGGAGTCACAAGTGCGTTGCCAGCCTGTGTTTAGGGGAATGGATATGGAGAGGAGATGGGCCGCCAGCGCTCTCACTGACCGAACGAAACGCAACAATGCAAGCACTGTTATTTCACGTCGTTTTTCTATGAGATGGTGGTACTACCCCAAGCGAGCCGACCCATTCATGCTGAAACCAGTAATAGCTTCAGCGTGGCTCTACCACACGACAAACTGAATGTGAGTCACTGTGACGAGTTTATTCTTGTATTGAGTTATGTTACAGGCTATCTAATAAGTTGTAAAAAAAGAAAGCAAAGAACTAGGCAATAGAATAGATATAATTAATGAAGTATAACAATATTGTAGAAAAAAAAGTCGTAAAAAAATCTGGGAAGTACGCCTGAGGAAAGGGGGCTGATAAAAAAAGCAAGATATCTCATAAATTACGTTTAGTTAGACATAATAATTTGCATGTGCCATGAGACTCCGCGCAAGGTGTCAGGATACGGGCGCTTTAAACACTACTGAGTTACAAATAAAGCTCACAACAACTGAGCTATTTGATTCAATTTTCCATCCGAGTTAATAAAATGTGATGAAAAAAAATCTCATAACCGATTCCCAGAACATATTTGATTCGTAAATGAAATTTGGTCTTTTATATTGTATGAAATATAATTCACAACCGATCTTGAGATATATTTTTCCGTTTCCTAACCCCCTCTCGAACCCCCTGAGGATATATATAGCTATTGCTCCAAATACAGATTTATTTAGGTCGTGTTAGTATTTTTTTAACCTTTCTCCATATTCAGCGATCATTTCCACTACCTAATTGAAGTTAAAGTAACCTTTAATTAATTAGTAATCTATACATATAACACCAATGTAAATCTAGCGGGTTTATACTTTTTCAATTTTCGTGAAAAAAAATGTTGTAGGTTTCTAGGAATAAGCAATAACATATATTTCAACCATTTTCAGAAATGTCTGTCTGTCTTTCTGTTTGTATGCACACGCATCACTGCTAAAGTACTGGGTTCACAATAAAACCTAACAAAGAAAATTATAAAGCATATACTCGAGAGTGACTTAGTATTCATTTCATTAATATCGGTCCACGCTATCAAAAGTTATTGTAATTTAAATGGTGGCTCGAGTTAATAACGTGAGAAGAGTAGGGATTTCTACTAATATTATAATGCTGGAGGGTTTTTTTGTTTGGTTGAACGCGCTAATCTAAGGAACTACTTGTCCGATTTGAAAATTTCTGACATTGTTATATAATTAATTTATCGAGGAAGGCTATATATAGATATATAGGTATATAGATCATCATGCTAAGACCAATATGGATGGAGCGGAGTACCAATGAACGATCTTTTCCAAGCGGACGAAGCCGTGGAGAAGCTATTACCCTAAAATCTCCTAATTATTTTTTATGTAGTCTTCTAGACACAAATATACATTTATACTACTAACAAGAGACTTTAATCATATGTAGTCCGGTGAAGCTGTTAAGACCTTGCTGGGTCAATAGCGTAGACATTTCGAAAAAAAAAAAAACTTTAATGATATTGATGTAAAAAAAATTATATGGACATTATGAAATTGGATTGGTGTTGTTGCTCATTCATTCAAAAATTACTGACCGGTTTTTGGTGATACTTGCAGTATTATAGCTAATAGATGGTCATTGTAGATGGTAGAGCCACACTGAAGCTATTACTGGTTTCAGCATGAATGGGTCGGCTCGCCCGTGGTAGTACCACCCAATCCACAGAAATACCAACGTAAAGTAATATTCCTTGCATAGTTTCGTTCAGTCAGTAAGAGCGCCGGAGGCGAACTTCCCTTCTCTTACCCTTTTCCTTTTCCCCTCTCCCATCCCCCAAACACAGGCTGGCAACGCACGTGCGACTCCCCTGTGTTGCTAGTGTCTATGGTCGGTGGTGATCACTCATCATCAGGTGACCCATCTGTTCGTTTGCCTCCTATGATAGATAATAAAAAAAATCATAGATTAGAATACCACATAGGCTCATAGGCATAACACATTTCATGATGTTCGAGTCGTTTCACCGGTAGAAAATAAATTCGATGTCCGTAGGTTCGAACTCTGGCGAGTACCTGCGAGTTTGTCGGAAATCGTCTAAATTTAATAATTGAAATTGGTAACACTATCGTCTGACGGTGAAGGAAAACATCGTGAGGAAACTTGAACCTGAGATGGTCTTGTAGTGTCAATGACTTTTTAGTTGGCATTATCAAGTTCTAGAACTTTTCTCTAGAACTCAATCATATATCTCTCATCGTTAAGGCATCATCGTAAGAAACGTTTCCGTTCGACCGTTTTTTCTCCGACTTACTTTGTAAAACCGACTACCACAAAGAAGTATTTTAATTTTTCGGGATAATATATAATAAATACTCACAAATAACATGGCTTGGTATTGGTAAAAGAATTTTCGAAATCGTTTTTTTTTTTATATCAAATAGAAGGCAAACAAATAGGCGGGTCATCTGATGTTAAGTGATCACCACCGCTCATAGACTAGCCTGTGTTTTAGCGGAATGGGGGTAGGATGATGGGATGAGGAGGAGGAAAGGGGGAGACAAGAGGACCGGGGAGGGGAGGTAAGATGGACCTTCGGCGCTATCGCTGTCCGAACGAAACGCAACAATGCGAGCACTGTGGCTTGAGGTCGGTGTTTCTGTGGGTCGGGTGGTACTACCTCGGGTGAGCCGACCAATTCTTGCTGAAACCAGTTATAGGTTCAGCTTGGCTCTAAGACCTATTTATGATTTAACAGATTCATATATTACTGCCTACGACCTCACAAACTTTACCACTTTATAACATTAGTATAGAAGAGTTTTTGGCGGGATCTCAGTCTGTCATATAATGGATTTTATATTTTATTCATAATATTGTGTTATTAGACTCTATATTTTGTAATATAGTTAGTTTATTGTGCATAAGTGAAGTAAATGGAAAATAATACCACGGAGCATGAAATTCTGAGATGCCACAAAAACTCCCTGGAAGGTTCTAACAAGGGATCCACCATCTTGTTAGAATATTGACTGACACGACGCTTATTATTGAAGTGATTGCACGATGCTTGTAATATTATTGACTACGTGACAATGGCAGTAATAATCTGAATGATTGATTGCCAAAAATAAAGTTAAAAAAAAAACATTAGTATAGATCATTGCAAGTTGCGTTGTATACACAGTTATAATTATCCGAAGATTACGACATCATCTATACAGATATAAACGCATATGAAGTCGCGGGCAACGGTTAGCTTAATATAACTGGGAATAATAACTAAACACGCTTAGTGTGTTACACTCCGCAGTACCTACAACAGATAACGAGAATCGATATATGATTTAGTACATTTTTAATTTAGCTTATCGCACTGACATTATCCTTAAAGTTAACAGCTTTTGGGTGTAGATAAAAGTGAAAAATTTTTTCGACGCAAAATCAATACCGCGTCCGTACAGCGACGGGTGACGTGTGCCGTCCTATGGCACCTATATCGGCCATACGTCATATCTTTATTATATATTGTTTTTCAACGCAGTAGAAATCGTATAACAAACCGAATTTTACACATATGAACATAAATTCTTCTTCTATCTATATAATCCAACTATATCGGCATATGTCTTTTGTACTAATGTTATAAAGAGTTAAAGTTTGTGAATTTGGGAGTTTGTGACATTGTAGGTGGTAATCGCAGGAACTACAGGTCCGATTTGAAAAATTCTTTCAGCGTTATATAGCTCATTTATCGAGGAAGGTTATAGGCTTATGTCATCACGCTAAGTCTAATAGGAGCGGAGCAGTAATGTTTCAAAATTGGGTTTTTGTTTTCCTATCGAAAGCTTTCGTTACGTGTTAGCGAGCCCAAAGTAACTATTCCACACGCACGAAGTCGCGGGCAGAGGCTAGTATACATAATATTTTAGGTAGCATATACTTGATTAAATTTAATTAATGTTTTTGTTATATGTTATATTTAAAGACTTTATTATTTTTCGCTTTCTAGTATTCTTTTGTTTCTGTAGTGTTTTTTGATATTGAAGTTAGTTTACTATTTTGTAATTGTATCATATTAAATACAGAAAAGTTGACTTAAATAGGTGAACGAAGACATAATAATGGGTATTCGGTTGCCTACATTGATAAATCTGGCTTAACTTTTTTCGGTAATAGCTTCTGCCCGCGATTTCGTCAACGTAGCATAGTTACTTTGGGCTAACGCTAACTTGCAGCGGAAGCTCTTAAAAGGAAAAAAAAACGATTTTGAAACACTTTTTCTTCTCGATAAATGAACTATCTAACACTAAAAGAAATTTTTAAGTCAGACCAGTAGTTTCTGAAATTATCGCGTTCAAACAAACTCTTCAGCTTTATAATATTAAGTATAGATATAATATAGATATGAGAGATATGTGCTACAGAATTATATATGTAAAAAATCCTAGGTCAAGCTCAAGGTGCTATATAGTATTGTGACCTTGACATTACATATTACATACACTACAGTTCTATTTATGTGTATACATTTTAATTTGAAGCTATGATATACGTTCACCAACAGGGTATTTATCATTGTAATCGATTTATAAATATACAAGCCTCTGCCCGCGACTTCGTTCGCGTGGAATAGATACACTAACATTAACACGCAGCAGTTCTCAAAAGGAAAAAAACATCTCGTTTTTGAAACATTTTTCATACGTGAGCCCCTCCTATTGGTCTTACCGTGATGATATATAGCTTATAACTATTCTCGATGAATAAGCTGTATAACGCTGAAAGAATTTTTCAAATCGAACCAGTAGTTCCTGAGATTACCCTCTACAACGTCACAAGATCACAACGTCACAAAGTCACAAACTTTACCTCTTTATAATATTAGTATAGCATTGTAATTGATTTATAAACATATTTAGAGAGTTTCAGGGGAAAATAAGTTCATATAAACAAAAAAGAATCCTGACCTTTATAATATTACGCGGTAAAGATTAGACCAAGCCCAGCTCAGTTCTTTAAAAAACATTTTTAAATCAAAATAAACTGTTAGGTTTGCTTCAGAAAATTAGCATTTTTCTACATAAAAAATATTTAAAAAAGATATCTCTCTTATAATTGTAATAATAAAATTATTTATTCAATTAAAATAGATTTTTAGGTTTGCTTTAGTAAACAAAATTACCATTTTTTACAAAAAAAAAAAAAACTTATATACACTCGGATTCGAATTGGGGTTACACGGATTATTGAATTCCTTTCTATTCACATGTTGTGTTTTTGTATCATGCAATTTTAATTGTATGATCCAAAAATGGATACATGTATAGTTTAACTTAGTTTAGCTAGGTCAGATCGGGGTTTTCCGAGATAACGGCCAAGCCGAGGTGTACCGAGCACCCTTGAGCTAGTTACCAATAATAAAATCGGCTGAGTGCCTTAAGCGCTCGCCTTAGTAGTCCGGTGAAGCTGTAAAGACCTTTCTAGGTTAATAGCGTAGTCAGTTCGAGAAAAAAAAACAGATTATTGAAGCAACAATTGCAAAGCAAAAATCCATTTGAGCTATTATAGTTTTGACAGAGGTGGCGAAATTTACCTTCATATATATCATATATATTTTAATTGCCTGAAATCTCAGTTACAATGTTTTCTATGAATAAAGTCTAGCTAGATCGATACCGATATAAGTGACGAAGTGATTGACCGATAACTTTCGACCAATGGCGTGTCAGGTCATTAGTAACACTCCCGATGTAGTCAATAGTAAGTCAGTAGCACGAAGTAGCACAGTAACAATAGAATATTTGCAAGAGATTCGAGATAAAAATGATAGACAATAATAAAAACTGAATCATTATTGAGATAATAAAACAACAGTAAAAACTAAAAATGGATAATAGTAGCCGAACAACAGAGTAATGGATAAAGCTAGCGTCTATCCTATCCTATCCTATCTATCCTATTTTATTTAATTTAGAGGAATTTTTCCGACAGGAGTTGTTGAGGCACGTATGCTTGGTACACATACATGTTTCAATAACTCATATGCGCATATCGAGATAGCTTAGCTTCTTAGTAGCTCAGATAGGTCGCGATTTTTGCACAAAACAGGCGACAGCCCAAGAAGAGGTGTGCCGTGCACCCTTGAGCTAGTCGCCCAAACATCCCAAATCGGCTGAGTGCTTTCAGCGCTCGCCTCAGTAGTTCGGTGAAGCTGTAAAGGTCCTTCCTGCAAGGCCAATAACATAGTCATTTCGAAAAAAAAAGACAAAAAGTCACATCGTGTGTTTATCTATACTAATAATATTATAAAGAGGTAAAGTTTGTGAGTTTGTGACGTTGTAGGGGGTAATCTCAGGAACTACTGATCCGGTTTGAAAAATTCTTTCAGCGTTATGTAGCTCATCAATCGAGGATGGTTATAGGTTATATATCATCACGCTAAGACCAATAGGAGCGGAACACTAATGAAGAATGTTTAAAAATCGGGGTCTTTTTTCCTCTGTAGAGCTTCTGCTGCGTGTTAGCGTTAGCCCAAAGTAACTATTCCAAGCGAACGAAGTCGCGGGCAGAGGCACTAGTCACTTATAATTAAATACAAATAACATATAATCACCTGGTATAGTGAGTTTTGGGTGATCGCGTACTTTAATTAAATTATCCCCTTATGCAGTATTTGTTTCTATCTATAGGATATGTTGTAGCATATATTGTGCAGGTATTATTTAAATACCGTTATTGGGAATAAAATATATTCTTAATAAATAATTTTTAGAAGTGAATTTTAGATGGTTTCCTAATGGTAACAATACCTGCAGCTATTTTTTTCACCAAAATATAAAAAGTACATTATATCTACATTCTTATTATGTGTACAGACTAAAAAAATAAACACCACACCGCTTGGTCGACTTCTAAACTGCAAGTAAACACATTTCTCAACCCAACGCTCACAAACATCGTAGTTTCTTAAAAACTCAGTAACTTTGTATTAAAATCAACTATCGTGATAATTCTTTTTATAAATAATGACTTAATTAGTGTCTAATGAGTAAAAAAAAAAAAAATATATATAATTTATTCAGTAGTTTTTTAGTGATGCGCGCACATCGACAGAGCTCCATAATCTATACTAACATTATAAAGAGGTAATGTTTGTGACTTTTTTTTTCTCGAACTGACTACGCTATTGACCTAGCAAGGTCTTAACAGCTTCACCGGACTACCAAAGTTTGTGACGTTGTGACGTTGAAGGGGGTAATCTCAGAAACTACTGGTCCGATTTGAATCATTCTTTCAGTGTTATAAAGCTTATTCATCGAGAATGGTTATAGCTATATATCATCACGTTAAGACCAGTAGGAGCGGAGCACAGATGAAAAATGTTTCAAAAATGGGATGGTTTTTTTTCAGAACTGCTGCGTGTTAGTGTTAGTGTCTACTAGTATTCGTATAATAGTTAGTCTAAAAACACAGTTATTCTAATGCATTGAGTATTCACTTCCGTCGCCAGGCAATACGACTGCGGTTTTTTTTTTCGTTTAACGTACCCGAATCATATGAATACATCAGAAATGTCAATTATAAAATTATTATAAATGTAAAGACACCTGGCGCCAGTGGACGCGACCGCTGGTTGTTACTCACGCCCCGCACTCTGTGTGACAAAGTGTGACACGGGGGAACAGAAAAATCTATGGAGTTAGTTATTAGAAATTTATTTTTTTTAGTAGCACGTTTCTATAGTTTTTTTTTCCGAACTGACTACGCTATTGACCTAGCAAGGTCTTAACACCTTCACCGAACTACTAAGGCGAGCGCTTACGGCACTCAGCCGATTTTATTTGAGCAACTAGCGCAAAGGTGCACGGCACACCTCGACATGGGTTGTTGCCTGATACGTGCAATTCGCGTCCTATTTGAGCTAACCTAATCTAAGTTGCATATTCATACTTATATGAGTTATTGAAACATATATGTGTACCAAGCATATATACCTTAACAACTGCAATACATATTTTGTGCCGGGTAATGATTCTAAACTATTTCAGTTCGATAAGGGAAAAATTAAATAAAACCTTTCCACTTTCATGTGTAAGCATGTATATGCGTGTACGTGTGTAGAGGTGATATGTGTAATGTTGTTGCAGTGATGTAAGATTTTGTGTCATCATTGTCACAGGTGTAGTTTCACAGTGAAAGTTTTCACAAAATCTATCACTAAATTACTAACTTGAATAACCAATATAAATATTATTAATTAATGGACATACATGAAAATTATTTATACCTATTTCACATATGTAAATCTTGAAAATTCTATGTAGTATTTTATATGTAAATTGGTTGTAGCCATAACTAAATGTCGGATTGTTGATGGCCGTTTCTGATATTTTATATTATTTTTCAAAATCTTCAAATTATATTCTAGTAGTGGTAGAGTCACGCTGAAGCTATTGTTGGTTTCAGCCTGAATGGGTCGGCTCGTCCGGGGTAGCACCACCCTCTCACAGAAAACCGACGTGAAGTAACAGTGCTTATATTGTTGCGTTTCGTTCGGTCAGTCAGAGCGCCGGAGACCCATCTCCCCTCCCCTCCCTTCTCCTCTTCCTTCCCCTCCCCCTTCTCTCCATTCCCACAGACACAGGCTGGCAACGCATTTGCGACTCCTCTGGGGTTGCTAGTGTCTATGAACGGCGGTGATCGCTTAACAACAGGTGACCCGCATGTTCGATTGCCTCCTACATGACATAAAAAAATGTATATGTAAAAAAAAAACTAAAAACTTTATGAAGAGTAGAACCGAAGAACTTGCATTTCAAAATGTAACAACACTTACTAGCCTTTGCCCGTGACTTTGCGTGGAATGATTACTTTGGGCTAACGCTACCACGTAGCGGAAGCTCTCAAGATGAAAAAACCCCGGTTTTAAACATTCCTCATTGGTGCTTCGCTCCTATTGGTCTTAGCGTGATGATATATAGCCTATAACCATCCTCGATAAATGAGCTATATAACGCTGAAAGAATTTTTCAAATAGAACCAGTAGTTCCTAAGATTACCCCCTACAACGTCACGAACTCACAAACTTTACCTCTTTATAATATTAGTATAGAAATATAGGTAACTAAAACGTGTTTTCTTTCACATCTCTTCTATTCTTCTATAACTCTATTGTTCTCTTTTTCTTCTTCATATACATATAGGACGATTTTAGTATTACATGTACATTATGTCTACTTTGTCTAAAATGTTCAATTCATATTATAAAATAGAAAGTTTGCATGTATTCATACATCTCAACTACTCAAACGGTATAATGAAATTATGCATACGCGTTATTAGAGACACAGGAAATTATATAGGGCATCTTTCCTTTTTTTTGTATGCTATAGGGCAGTAGACAGACAGACGGCCCGTCTAATGGCAGACACTATCGCCTATGGTTAAATGTGTTGCTGACCTTGAAAAGCGTGTTTCAATTCCTTCTTTTAGGAATACAATGCTAATTTTAGTACACTAATATACTTTTATTAAAAGTATAAATATATCTTATGTATATATTTTTCGAACTGACTACACTATTGACCTAGTATGGTTTTAACAGCTTCAGGGATTTATTTTACAATTAGCCTCTGCCCGCGACTTCGTTCGCGTGAAATAGATACACTAACACGCAGCAGTTCTCAAAACGAAGAAACATCCCGATTTTGAAACATTTTTCATCCGTGCTCCGCTCCTCTTGGTCTTAGCGTGATGATATATAGCCTATAACATTCCTCGATGAATGAGCTATATAACGCTTAAAGAATTATTCAAATCGGACCAGTAGTTCCTGAGATAACCCCCTACAACATCACAACGTCACAACGTCACAAACTCACAAACTTTACCTCTTTATAATATTAGTATAGATAATGCCAACGAAGCTGTGACGAAAAGCTTGCTTTTTATAAATATACAAATACAGAGGAAGCTGTGGACGCCTGCAAATATTACGTAAAATGTAGTAGACATTTAAATCATTGTTCTATTGCTTTATTCTCGCGAATTAGGAAATTAATGTGGGTGTCCGAATTGAATTGTCACCATAGTTATTACTATTAGAATTTTATAATACACAACAAAAATAATAATAACCTTTTACAATACAGCCTTCAAACCGCCCCTTTGACATTTAGACGGCTAAACACAAGGAGCGCGCCGCGGCGGCGCCCGCATGTCATTTCATCGTCCATTATAAAATGTCGGCAGTAATCGGCCTTTATTTTTATTTTATTTGCCAACCACCCCCCCGGGCGGACACCCCCCTGCCTCTCCCGGACCCCCCGGCACACCCTCGCGCACCCCCCGCCGATATTTCAAAGTTAACGACTGTGCCGTAAAATATAGCACTTGAAAAATATTCTGAATGAATATTGAGTGTTTCGGTGCGATCGTAAAT
This sequence comes from Antheraea mylitta, assembly GCA_014332785.1. Taxonomy (NCBI): domain Eukaryota; kingdom Metazoa; phylum Arthropoda; class Insecta; order Lepidoptera; family Saturniidae; genus Antheraea; species Antheraea mylitta. Next base: position 230,861 of record JACEII010000174.1, read on the forward strand.
GCCTTCCGTTTTATTATTATTTTTTTTAATAGATTTTAATAGGTTAATTTGTCGGCGACTGACTGGCGAAAGTTTACTGCTTTGTTTTTCTGCTGTTTGTCATAGTTGTAATTAAATTACGAAGCTTCTGCGATCCTAAATTTGATTAGTCACTCCTCAGGTCTGATTTCAAAAGTCTTATGCTGAAATCTATAAATCCCACTCAGACTTATCTCAGCCTTGAGTCCAGAGTTTAAATTTATAGACGCGCAAGCATTCACTAAGCCTGAGCTAAGTTCAAGTTATCAAATTAAACAACATACGAAGAACTTAGGCGAATAAAAAAAAGTATAGCACAATAATAACGTAACGGTGACATTTCTATACTTTTTGATTATCAGTATTAGGTACTTGATTGTCATTGGCTTGATGCTACATTGCAGAAATGTCACAAAGGCTTCCATTGTATATATTTTTTTTTATGTCATATTAAGCAAACGAACAGGTTGGTTGCCTGATGTTAAGTGATCACCACCCTCCATAGACAACAGCTATACCAGAGGAGTCGCAAGTGCGTTACCAGGCTGTGTTGGTGGGAAAGAGGGAGTGGGAAGCAGAAGAGGAAGAAGGATATGGATGGAGCTAGGCCTCCGGCGCTCTCACTCACCGAACGAAACGCAACAATGCAAGCACTGTTACTTCACGTCGGTTTTTTGTGTGTCGGGTGGTAGTACCCCGGACGAGCCGACCCATTCGTGCTGAACCCAGTTATAATTTCAGCATGGCTCTACCACCTACAAAATCATTTTCGATTGACTTATTTAATCATTCTTTCAATATTCCTTCAACATGGTTCAATTTATTTATTACAATTAAAGATATTTTACACAGTCGAAGCATTATTAAAATTAAGTTAATCACAAGCTTAGCGTAATTATACTATAAACTCGAAACTGAAGACGTCACTGAAGAACTACTTAGCAAAGTTTAAGCTGAGCTAAGGATATGGTTTTTTTTTATTGTAGCACGACAAAGTGACTGCACTATACCTGATGGTAAGCATAGTATGAATGAATGAATTCTTTATTGCACACATTTGGTTGTACATTGGCGAGCTTAATGCCATGAGGCATTCTCTTCCAGCTAACCAGCGGTATTGATGTCAAAGACTTTTGTAGGTAGTGCCAATAAAAAGCAAAAGAAAATTGATAAAGAAATATATATACATAAATATATACATATATGCACCTAAATAATAAAATAAATAAATATATATATAGTATAAATATACATACACATATAAACATACATACATACAAATATATAACAATAACAAAGATAGTAATAAACATTGCACAATTATGAGCACTCTGCCTCCTGTTTCTCAATTAAATGTCGGTGTAATTGAATTTTAAAGTTATTTATAGTTTCAGCTTCTTGAAGTCGACGCGGTAATGAATTCCATAATCGTATGGCAGTTATTGTGAAGGAGTTCGAATATACATTAGATCTGTGCTGAGGTATCTCCAGAGTTTTGGCGTATGCCGAACGAAGATCACGCCCATGAGCCACAATCCAAAAACAGTGGGGACCACCGAGAGACAGATCATCCATCGTCGGTCGCCGCTGTTATGCCGGCCATAATGACGAAAGTCACCTGGTACTGGATATGCACAGGCTGATCCCGAAACGCGACGCGCAAAAGCGAGTCACTATGACGGGCTTTTTCGCCATATACATGGTGGTTGCGACCCAGTCGGGCTGTAAAACCCTACCAGCCCGGTATCGCCATTGCCTCGTTCGTTGATCAGCAGGGTGCACCACGTGCAGGTGAGGTTGGCTTGGGTGTCTCAAGTCTTAAGATGTTACTCGACACCCCTTACACCCCGAATGGTGAGGCTGAGTACACTATATAGATGTCATCCTTAGTCAAACCCCAAATAAATGTAGTTTTTCGGTCCTTAATTGAATAGTATTTGCTGTATATCAACACTTCTTCGGTTTTTCTTTATTGTAGAACAGCAAAATGACTACACTATGCCTAATGATAAACAGTACAATTCAAAAATAATGAGTTTTTGGCGGGATTTTAGTCTATCATGTAGTGGATTTTATATTTTATTCATAATCTTGTGTTATTTGACTCTATATTGTGTAAATTTGGTGGTATTTTACGTAATATAAGTAGTTTATTGTGCATAAGTGAAGTGAATGGAAAATAATACCACGCAGCTTGAAATTCTGAGATGCCACAAAAACTCCCTGAAAGATTCTAACAAGGGATCCACCATCTTGTTAGAATATTGATTCACACGATGCTTAATATTGAAATGATTGCACGACCCTCGTGATATTATTGACTACGTGACAATGGCAGTAATAATCGGAAAGATTGATTGCCAAAAATAAAGTAAAAAAAAATAAATTCAAAGACAATAACGACCAAGAGACATAGTATCTATCACCGGTCACCGCTATCATGCCGACCAGCGTAACTGTTATTTCGAGTTACGCTTGGGAAGGTTGTCCCATAGCTTCACGGTACGAAAACTTTGAGTATGCAGTTTGTCATGCACTACGGAGAGTTCGGGCCATATAACTTTTAACTTTTCTACCGCACTGTTTTATTTATTTTCAAAATGCACATTATTTAACGCGACCAAAGCCGTGAGCGAAAGCTAGTATATTTGAAAATAAAGACAAACAGACATAACTATATGTTTATTGATATAAACTAGAGACGTTAATTCTCTATATAAAAATTGATTAATCATAAACCAACCTAACCCATTCCCGTATTTGATTTAAAACACTAGATCTTCCGAGTCAGACACTGTGTCTGTTTGATATCCACGAGATATCGGTAATAACTTCACCGTTGTAAATCACAACAGTTTTTAATATGGCAAATTGATGTCTACTGCCCACTTCCCGGGGAAGTAATTAAACTTGGCTTCCCAGTTTTTTAATATAAAACTTTTTTACTTCGACCTAAATACATATATAAATATATGTAGTTACGAAATATTCGGAACTCCTCGGCACAGTGGTATATGATTATATGAAATATTTAATCATTTTCTTTTTTTTTTATATCATTGGAGGCAAACGAACAGATGGGTCACCTGATGTTAAGTGATCACCACCGTCCATAGACACTTGCAACAACCAGGGGAGTCACAAGTGCGTTGCCAGCCTGTGTTTGGGAGGGCGGGGGGACAGGAAGGGAAGGAGGAAGGGGAAGGGGAGGGTACGTGGGTCTCCGGCTCTCTCACTGACCGAAGGAAACGCAACAATGCAAGCACTGTTATTTCACGTCGGTTTTCTGTGAGAGGGTGGTGCTTCCCCGGACGAGCCGACCCATTCGTGCTGAAAACAATAATAGCTTCAGCTTGGCTCTACCACTACAAAAATTTTTTCAAGTTTCACATAAAAAATCTTTTACCTCTGAGGGCCAGAATACACATATCAGTATTATATATGGTGTACCAGGTGCTGATAAACCAATATGCCGGTTACTGGCATTCCGTGCATTCGTGATACGCGAATGCCAGTTGGTGGCATACCTGTTTATAGAATCTAGCTTCTTCACAAGCAAGTCTCCTTTCGCACTTCTCCACGAGGGGAAAAAACAAACAAGCTGCGATCTCAGGGTATGCTTTGTACTGCCACACTTGCTAATAGCTTGTTCAAGCTAATAACTGCCATAATTTATGCGAGTAACAAGCATTTGTATTCCGGGTTCTTTGCTTATTGCCTTCCGTAGAGAATTAATTTTTGTTGCCTCTAATAGCGTATTTACATCATTGTAATGAACATCTTAGGTAAATGTATTATTACACCATACAGCTAATCTGGAACGGTGTTATTACAAAAAAGTTAAATACGTATTAAATACTTGCTTTAAAAAGTTTCGTACCGAGGCAAGTTCGCGTTATCCTTTTTTCGCAAGTCTAACCTAACATAACCAAAGCGAGACAAAAAAGCAAGATGGCGAACATTAAGCGAGCGCGGTGCATTTAAAGCATAACCATTTTAAAGCAAGAATTCAATACGTATTTAACTTTTTTGTAATATACACCGGAGAAGTTTAGTTCAAAGATTAGTTGGATTAAAAGTGAACATTTGTTCTGCGACTTCGAAGGTCCATCCATCCTCTTTATACGTTACGCTTTCATACGGCAATCACTCTTGTAATGTAGAGTACATAGCTCAAATCTACATTTACGCGGTTTTCCGGTGAAGCTGTTAAGAACTCGGTAAGTCAATAGCGTTATCAGTTCGAGAATAAAAAACATTTACGCAAGCGAAACCGCAGGGAAGAATTTTATAAGTATGTTTTAAAACTATTCAATACTATTGAAGCGATGGTGACTTAGCTGATAATGTATTTGGACACAGCGTCGATGGTCTATACCAATGTTTTCCAATCTTTTAGGGCCATGCCAACATTTCTAAAACTTTTATGCCTACACCCAAAAGATAATTTTTTAACCTTTAAAAATTGTTTAGTTCCCTTAAGAAATATAAATGACTAGCCTCTGCCCGCGACTTTGTTCGCGTTCTCAAAAGGAAAAAACATCCCGATTTTCAAACATTTCTCATCTGTGCTCCGCTCCTATTGGTCTTAGCGTGATGATATATAGCCAATAACTATTCTCGATGAATGAGCTATATAACACTGAAAGGATTATTCAAATCGGACCAGTAGTTCCTGAGATTACCCCCTACAACGCCACAACATCACAACGTCACAAACTCACAAACTTTACCTCTTTATAATATTAGTATAGATAAGTTTTAGGCAGAAATTAATATGACGTTGTTAGTAAAACATCGTAAATAACATTTCAATACATATAATGAAAAACTTACTTAACTAGACAACTCTAATTACTCAGTTAATATTACGGTATCGTCAAATGAAATTATCTATACTTCTAAACTAATATTATAAAGAGGTAAAGTTTGTGAGTTTGTGGCGTTGTGATGTTGTGATGTTGTAAGGGGTAATCCCAGGAACTACTGGTCCGATTTGAATAATTCTTTCAGTGTTATATAGCTCAGTCATCGAGAATGGTTATAGGCTATATATCATCACGCTAAGACCAATAGGTGTGGAGCACAGATGAAAAATGTTTCAAAATCGGGATGTTTTTTCCTTTTGAGAACTGTTGCGTGGTAGTGTTCGCGTATCTAATCCACGCGAACGAAGTCGCAGGCAGAGGCTAGTACCTAATAATTATGTACAGCATTTTTTTTAAGAATTTACTTTTTTTGTTAAATTTATTTCCGATATTCTATCATTGCATATAAATATCCCGAAGCGAAAAATTTAAAATTGTGTCTATCTTTAAATTGCCCCCTTAATTATCAAATTGCCCGCCTGTGGGGCGTGGTCCCCACGTTGGGAAACACTGGTCTATACAATGAAGTTAGTCATCTCTAGACATAAATAATAATAATTAAAAACACGACCGTTTATAGTTCAAAGTATATGCATTGACTTGACCATAATGTTTCGAATAGAAACACTACAAAGTAGCGTGTTCTGACACCGTGTCGATTGAGGTAAGATCGAATCTTGCAATGTACCAGAACTTTCGATGAATGAAATACCGTGAAACCATAGGATTTATTATTCCATTCGTGACTATAGAAATCTCTTGATGAACACACCTATAGATGTGTTCGGATAGCTGCACTTTAGACTTAATCCTTTAAAATTTGGTTTAATGTCATCAAAGGAGGTGAGGTTTTAGTTAAGTATTTGTAAACAATCTTCTAGATTTACTGCCATTGTCGAGTCAGTAATCTTGTAATATACAAGCGTCTTGCGATAATTTCAATGAATTAAGAAGATGGTGGCCGTCTTTTTAGAACTTTCCAGGGAACCTTTATGGCATATCAGAATTCATGGTCCCTGATATTATTTCCCACCCACTTCATTGTGCATAATAACCGATTTATGTCTATTTTTGTAGGTGGTAGAGCCACGCTCAAGCTGTCACTGGCATCGGCAAGAATGGGTCGGCTCGTCCGGGATAGTACCACCCGACCCACAGAAAACCGATGTGAAGTAACAGTCAAAATCAAAATTCTTTATTCAGTTTAGGCCCTAATAAGGTGCTTATGAACGTCAAAAACTACCACCGGTTCGCAAAACAACCCAGCCATCGAGAAGAACCGGCAAGGAACTCGATCGGGTACATTTTTTACATGTATTTCCAATACATCATATAATAGCTTATAGTGGATGCAAAGAAGAAGTAAATTATCAGGAGGATTATCAGTGCTTGCATTGTTGCGTTTCGTTCGGTCAGTAAGAGCGCCGGAGGCCCACCTCCCCATCCCACGCCCTGCTCCTCTCCCCCTTACGCTTTCCCCCAAACAAAGGCTGGCAACGCACTTGCGACTCCACTGGTGTTGCAAGTGTCTTTGGAAGGCGGTGATCACTTAACATCAGGTGACCCGTCTGTTCGTTTGACTCCTATGATGTAATAAAAATAACTGAACTATCTATACCTATAATAAGAACGTATTTTTTTTTCTTTTTTTTAACTTTATTTTTGGCAATCAATCTTTCCGATTATTACTGCCATTGTCACGTAGTCAATAACATAACAAACTTCGTGTGATCTATCCAATATTAAGCATCGTGTGAAACCATATTCTAACAAGATGGTGGATCCCTTGCTAGAACCTTCCAGGGAGTTTTTGTGACATCTCAGAATTTCATGCTCCGTGTTATTATTTTCCATTCACATCACTTATGCATAATAAACCAACTATATTACGTAAAACACCACCAAATTTACACAATATATAGTCAAATAACACAAGATTATGAATAAAATATAAAATCCACTACATGACAGACTAAAATCCCGCCAAAAACTCCGAACGTAAATTTAACGGGTCTGTACTTTTTCGATTTTCGAAATAACAATTGTTGCACGTGTCTAAATAATACAATGCATCTCAATCGCTTTTAGAAATTTCTGTCTGTCGTACGTCTCTCTGTCTTTCTGTTTGTATGGATACGCATCACTGCTAAAGTACTGGGTTCATAAAATCACATAAAGCATGTCTTCGAGAATAACTTAAGTCATTGATTCATTAAAATCGGTACTCTATCAAAAGTTATTGTAATTTTATATGAATACGGCATAAGTATGAGAAAAAAGTAGATATGTAAATAGACTTAACACAATTCAGATGATTTTATCCCACACACGTGCACGCCTACACGCTTACACATGAAAGTGGAAGGGTTTACTTTTTTTTTCCTTATCGAACTGAAGAACTCTCAATTTTCCGATAATAAATATATGGAGGAGTTGATGAGGCGTGTATGCTTGGTACACATATACATTTCAACAACTCATAAATATATGAATAGTTAGTTAGGTTAGCTAAGATAGGTCGCGATTTTGTTTGCAACAGGCAACAGCCAAGCCGAGGTGTGCCGTGCACCCTTGAGCTGGTTGCCAAAATAAAATCGGCAGAGTGCCTTAAGCGCTCGCCTTAGTAGCCCGGTGAAGCTGTTAAGACCTTGCTGGGTCAAAAGCGTAGTCATTTCGAAAAAAAAAGAAAGGTGATTTTATTAATCGTGGTTTTTTCCATAAGACCCCGCGCGGACAAAGTCACGAGCATAAGCTAGTATTATCTAAAATGCCACCAGTATTATAAAAAAACAGAGTCAAATAACACATTATGAATAAAATATAAAATCCACTACATGGCAGATTAATAAGCCGCTAAAAACTTTTGGTTAAGCATTAATTCCTAAAAAAGCATTTATTTGATATCTTCTATGATTTTGTCATAATACGACGAAAGACCCACCACTCCCAGCAGTGGGATGATATTTCACTAAAAATAATTCCACAGTAAATTCGAACTAGAAGTTAAATTTAATAAACGATAACTCATAATCACGATTACGGGAACGATGCAAGAAAGACCGTACAACGTAGAGCGAGATAGCATAGGCTTAGCTAGTATTAGAGGAAGAGAAACAGCACGTGTTTACAAAATACCGCCCTTTTGTTAATAATGTTTCCAAATTTTCGGAAAGCGATGTTATATTGTTTGTTATTAAGGTTGGTTTACATGAGGTTTTTATTTTTTGTGGACTTTTTGGTACCACGGATGTTATTACTTTATAAAAAAATTACAATTCAATTTTTTTTAACCTAGCACTGACTCGTGTTTGCGAAATGCCACCATCTGTGATTTGTTTACTCATCAATCGATTAGCTTATCATTATTGTCGATCTAGATTGCTTTTATATATAAACGACTCGATATCCTAAACGTGTTAAGTATGGAGTATAAAAAAATGAATAATCGAATTTGGTGATATTTTATCGTGACTTTTGAATAAGAACTATTTGGATGGATTAATGTACCAGAAAATATATAGTTCATTATGCATGTTATCTAGTTGTATAGTCTAGTTAAATTAAAGGGCTATAATATTTTGTATTCAGTGTGCTTGTGAGAATGTAAAAATGAATAGTGCGTGTAACCGTCACATGTTATTGAAGTAAACCTTCTTTGACGTTATAAAAGATGGCGATTAAATAAAGAATTGTTTTTTTTTGGCGTACTTTTCTATATTTCATTTACTTTATAACAAAGAGTTGCTAATATAATAATAATATCTCCTTTGTTATTTAAGTTCAGGATTAGCTGATAGATGGCAATACAGATAACGAAGCTTTACTTTAATTTGTTACTTACTTACATCGAAACCAGATGTCAGCGCAGTCGCGAGCCCATATATACATAATTAATTCTATTGTCCTATATTTATTCGATTTACTATTTTTTTAAACAAATATTATTTTAAAATTTTTGAATGATTCGTTTATAAGCTATTTATTGACAAAATCAAAAACATTTAAAAACCAGATGGTAGAGAAGCGTGACACCATATTGCTGTAACGGACTTCCGTTGGATTGTCGTCCAGTTACCTCCTAGTCGCACCCAAAGAAGTTTTACTTCAAAATATGGGACGCGCGATAATTGGCGATTAGGTCTAAAATAAAAATAATAAGAAATAAACATATAGAACCATTCACAAGTATTCTGAAAATCTTTCGATGTTATACATATAATATAGAACATGTTTATACCTAAATTTGTGTTTTGCCTATCTATACACACGGCAGTCATAATGTTGGGCGAGGACTGTACTTATAGGGCTTAAAATTAAGTAATAAAAGTATATTGATATTACTACAAGGTATGTGTAGAAAACAGAACCGCAATCCACCCGAAATGAAAGGCCAATAGTTGTTACAATCTCAAACATCTTGTGTAAATATTGTTTTTTACCAATTACACTCTTCACAGTGGCACAAAACAATATGAAATTTCCTCCTTTCTAATGTAAATATATATACCTTCTCATATTGCTTCGTGGGAGAAACTATTTGCACTATAAAGTTATACAAATGTTATCGAATTTGACACTCAAACAAATGTGTGCAATGTTTCAACACAAAACATCATCGCTATCAATGTACTATGGTGAACAAGAACAAATGCCTCACATCTCAATATAGGATTATCTCTGTTTAGTTTAGTTGCAGATGTCAATGAAGAACCAATTCCTTCTTTACTTTTTAGACTCGTTTGATAATTTCTTTATAAAATCTTGTTTCAAATGAGAATACACACTTAATAGTTTTAGAGAGTTTAGTAACTAATAAATCTTTGAACCGAAAGCCAACAAAGATTACCATTCTTCCTAGTATAGATGTAAAACTATAGAAAAAAAAGCCTAGGCAGAATAAGCATTCAAAACTAAAAAGATTGAAATAACTGTGGTTTCTTTTGTTTATTTTAGTTAATTTAAATCAGAATTATGATATCTACATTCCATATTTTGTATATTGCGATTATTAATATTAATCTGATTTCACATCAATTGGCACTCAGAGCAATAATTACATACATTTTTATACTGTTTAAAAAAAAAAAAACAAAATACTCTTTATTCAATTTAGGCTCTAAAAAGGCACTAATGAATGTCAAAACTACCACTGGTTCGGGATACAAGAGTCAGCGAGAAGAACCGGCAAGAAACTCGATCTGGTGTATCTTTTCATAATAATTTTTTTTAAATATAATTACAACATATTAAACATATAACTACATTCGTTTTTGGTGGATGCATAGAGAGAGGCCTCACATCCAGACGTCGCTATCGTTCACATATTGATCAACCCTGTAATAGCCTTTATGAATTAAGACTCCCTTGATATAACGCTTAAATTTATTATCTGGCAAGCCGGTAATGAGTTTTGGGACTTTGTTATAAAATCTAACACCATTATCTAAAAAAAACTAATAAAAATATATATTGGGAGGGCAGAGTTAAAATACCGAATTCTTGAAACTTAGTCTTTAATGATTCGCGAGGCCCCAAATTATAAATTGCTCGAACTGCCCGTTTTTGTAGTAGGAATATGGTATCCACCTCAGCTGCTGTCCCCACAACAAAATACCATGAGATATTAAGCTGTGGAAGTAAGCGAAGTAGACCAACCTAGCAGTGACAATATCTATAAGCTGGCGAATCTTTCGAACTGCAAACGCAGCAGAAGTTAATTTTCCCGCCATTTTTTTATATGGGGACCTCATTGTAATTTAGAATCAAGTGTGATACCCAGGAACACGGTGTTATCAACTAAGCCAACTAGATTCCCTTGGATCTCGATTTTACTATAAGTAGGTGGAACATTAGGCAGAGTAAATCTTATGCATTTTGTTTTGTCTGTATTTCGCAATAAATTGTTTAATGCAAACCAAAAGGAAATTGTATTTAAGATACTGCTTACATATCTAAACTCAGAATGTATTCTTTTTACTTTAAATATAAGTGACGTGTCATCCGCAAAAAGAACCACGTCTGCATACTTATCAAGCACTAGTGGCAAATCATTTATATATAAAAAATCGAACCCTGTGGAACGCCAATTTGAGTCAAGGATCCCGCAGACGTCGTCCTATCTATACTAACTTTATGATAGCGATTTTTTAAATAGGAGCTCAAAAGGTCGAGAGAGGCTCCACATATGTTTTAATCTCAGAATAAGGGTACTTATGGTCAACGCAGTCAAAGACCTTAGATAGATCACAAAACACACCAATTGCATCCTGCGATCGGAGGAGTGTGAGATGTAAGTCTAGCTGTTCTCTTACACGCAGCGTTAGGTTTGTTACAATTTATTTCAACAATTACTCCCTTATGGGCAGACCGTATCCCTGTATTAATCAAACAAATACATGATGGGCTGCACGAACTAAATACAAAATATAAATATTAGATGCACAGGCACCTATACTACGTGTCTTTAGTTTGACACAAGCCGCGCAAGCGCAATACTTACTAGCATGTCGTCACGCAGAATCAGAAGTTTATTCATCCATCCACCTAATAGAAGTTTATCTTGCCAAAAATACCGCTCACGCGCCTAAAGATCTTTTCACTTCAAAAATGTACACAATAATGTCGACATGTAAGCCCACCCTTACGGTAATGCACCGGCCCCCTGTCAAATAATCAACTGCGCCGGGCTATGTAGGGAGGGGTAAACGATTTTTGCTATTTTCTACCAAAAAAAAAAAGAAATGAAACACGCATGCGTTTTTACTTAAAAACACCAGTTTTGAACGCACAGGCAATCGTGCGCACGTGCCTTAAATATTTAAAAAAAATAATACGTGTATTATTACACGTCGTAAAGATTTTCAACAATATTAAATTTATTGCAGATTTTAATGTGTTTGGAAGTGAAATTGGGACTAATTTATGTAGTGATTATTTAAGTATGAGTCTCCAAGGATAATGAGTGTGGAATTCTAATGGTGATACCATTTGATGTAAAAGTGGAAATGTTGATGATGGTGTTAAAAAAACGGTGATAAATGAGTGAAGGATTAGATTTGAGCCGTAACAGGTAATTATATCTATGTATAATTACGATGGTATAGTGATTATATTTTAAATGACTTCGTAGATACATTTGCCACTTTCAATATTTAATTTTATTAAGTATTATATCTTGTTATTTGTTAGTTTTCGTAAATTTTATAATTATTGTGCGAGTATTACACATTTTAACACATATTCGGGTATCTACGAATTCTGTTTATTTTTTCTGGCCTTTAGTCTTTTGAGTTACATTATCATAATTGTTTTAAGGATGTTTTATAACAACATTTCACTGTCAATTTTTGATAGTATGGCATGAAAAAATACCCAAGTATGTATTTCTTTGACACATTATAAGTTATTAACCTCGTGTCCTCATGAGAAGTTTTAAGATAAATTTTTAATAGCGTCCATGAGCTTGTGTGATGCAGGGGTGGCTCAAACTTGAACTGCTGGCGATCCACCTCCATTGTTAAACTTTGATCGATCGATTCTAAAAGGCTACAAGCATATGTGATGCAGGATGGTGGTCTAGGTATAGGTGTAGGTAACTCCCACTAAAAAAGATAAAAAAGTGACGAGGGTGTTGTCCTGGTCTGATTGCGGATTAAATAATTGTTAGAGAGACATCCTTATTGTAAGGCATTATAGGTAGAGTGTACCTGATTCCTACTCATTGCAAACTCTTACGAAATACTGGAAAAAAGATTAACACGTCTTGAATGACAAGCGACTTATGTAAAATCTGAAACACGAGGTTTAGAGTTATAAATAATGTTTCAAAATAGGTAAGCCAGTTCAGTATAGTGCACATAATGACTAACTTCTGCTTTGTTCGTGTTTTTGGACTCTGTGTAAATCTAGTAATTTATTGATTTGTGGGATTGACGGTTATCATCTATATACATAATTAAAATTGAACTGTCTGTACGTAATGTAAAAATAACAGAGCATATACGGCAATTATAACCCAAAAGTAACTTTTAAAAATGTTGTCTGTTAGTTACTTCAATTTTATTCTCTTGTCTTTTTTGTCTTTCTTTCTCGTATCTTATGTATTGTATAAATGTTGTAGCAGATTGTAATTAGTAATTAATTTTAACAGATTTCATGTACGTTATACCTAATCGTAATATGTTCTTGCTATCGTTTTCTTCTTATAAATTAATGAAACAAATAATCTTCGAAATGGATGAACCGTTTTTGTTGAAACTCTCACTGGTGGATAACCGATGTTATAAGGAGTATTTTAGTAGTATCCTAAAACAAGAGTGTCATATGCGCTTACTTTTTTTGCTACATTCTACACTTTAAAAGTCACGGGTAAACAGCTAGCTTGATATGTTTTTCATGCAGATTTAATTGGTCGAATATCTTATAAGAATCTTATGGGAGTGGAATTAAAGAAAAAGGTTGAGGCAGTCAATGGACTGAAAAATCAAAATAATGAAATAAATGTTTTGTTTTTTAAATTTTCATATTGATGAATGTGTGAATGACAATATTTAACTTTCAGAGTGTGTTTATTGAAATTATTAACATTAGCGTGGTTTTCATATATATTGGTATTCGGAGCAATAATTATATATATTTTTATAAAGCCTATTAATCAATCAAATGTATGATGAGCTGCATAATAACAATATTACATGTACACAGGCCCCTATACTATGCGTCGCCAGTATGACTCAAGTCGCGCATGCGCAATACGGCGTTCATGCTTACGAAGCATTTTCTTTTTCTCTAACTGACTACCCCATTGACCTACCAAGGTCTTAACAGCTTCACTGTACTACTAAGGCGAGCGCTTAAGGCACTCAGCCAATTTTTTATTGGCAACCAGTTCAAGGGTGCACGGTACACCTCGGCTTGGCTGTTGCCAGTTGCATGCAAAATCGCGACCTATCTTAGCTAACTATACATATATGTTTGAGTTGTTGAAACGTATATGTGTACCAAGCACAAATGCCTCAACAACTCCTCCATATATTTTTTATCGAAAAATTGAGAGTTTTGTCAGTTTGGTAAGGGAAAAAAAAGTAAACCCTTCCACCAAAATGTGTAGCGTGTAGGCGTGCACGTGTGTGGGAGTGTTCGTGTAGTGTTGTAGCAGTGATGTATATTTGTGTGTGTGAACCTAGTCTTGAGCCGCTGCCGTGGAAGGCCTAATAGGGTGTGCGGGAGCGAAGTTAACCCCCAGACCACGGCTGCGTGATTTGTGGTTACGCGGGCGTGGGCGTGAGCACGCTCTGTTTCGAGGGACAGGCTGGTACTGATCGTTCGGCTTACGAAGCATGTCATAACGTGAACTTAAACTTATCTCCTGCCAAAAGTACCGCTTAACTCGCCTAAAGAAGTTTTAACTTCAAAATGAGTCCAATAACCCATTATTATTTGTCTGTTTCTCCGTGTATAAAGCAATGTCTGTGGTTCATCGTCTATTGTATAAAACTACTTTATCTTATAATAACTTGAGGTTACGAGATATTATGTATTTTAGTGGTTAACATATCCTAGCACCTGAATTATACTGATCCTTATCTCAAATATAGCCCGTTCAAATATTATATTTATCTTTATGGTTTTATATTACATGAGAAAAATCCTAAAAGTTCTAAGTTAACATACTAGGCTTACTAAAAATCTCGTTCACTGGCTTTCCAAACTTAAAGGGTACCTATATTCTCAGAGTTTGCCACAAAGCGAGGTTGCTCGGTGTATGATATAGTCAAAATCAAAATATCCTTTATTTAATTTAGTCTGACATTAATATATTTAAAACCTCTGTTTATAATTAATACATACGTACTGTGCGAGTGCCTGCAAAATAAAAGTTTTCGCTTTTACATATCGAAACGCTAGAAAATATAAGAGTAACACTAGATCTGTAAAATATAAATAGAATTCTCACGGTACGATTTCTACTCGCTATTTTGTTTTAACGTTTGATATAGTGACATTTAGACGAACTACACAGTGTATTTTGTTTCTTTTTTAATTTTATTTACAACTAGCCTCTGCCCGCGACTTCGTTAATGTGGAATAAAGATATTCTTTATTTCTAACACACAGCGGATGCTCTTAAGAGGAAGAAACACCCCGATTTTGAAATAATCTTCATTGGTACTCCGCTCCTATTGGTCTTACCGTGATGATATATAACCTATAACCATTCTCGATAAATGAGCAATTTAACATAGAAAGAATTAATCAAATCGGACCGGTAGTTCCTGAGATTACCCCCTACAACGCCACAACATCACAACGCCACAAACTCACAAACTTTACCTCTTTATAATATTAGTAGAGATATAAAAAAATAATGAAATAACGGAAGGTTAATAGAGTATAAAGAAGAACGATAGAATTGGAATATACTTGGCTATCCACAAGATATTCGATACCTTATTCAGTCCTATAATACTTTGATTTCGTGATAAATATTTTTATAACGAGTCAGTATGAGTACTGTTGTCGAGCACAGATGAGTGTGATTGCTTGCCAGATAAATCTCTTACTTTTGTTATTTCCAAGATATGTAACAGTTAATGTATTGGTTTCCAGATGCGGCGGTGACGCGATGTCGGTCGCGCCGGCCGTCAAGCGCGAGTCGGAGTTGGGTGTGGGGGTGCAGCCTGGCGCCGGTAGTCCCGGTCGCAAACGCCGCAAACAAGCCGCGCCGAGCCGCGCGCACCAACCGCCCGCGCCCACGCCGCTCGACTTACACGCCAAAATGGCCGACATCTACAAGAGCGCACTCGCCTTCGGGGACCTCGCGCTACCTACCTTCGATCCGCTCGCCGCATTTCGTCTGTTGCCGCGCCACGACCCACCTCGTATCTTCAATCCGGAGGCATACTGTGATCTCTGCTGCAAGGAGTTTTGCAATAAGTATTTCTTGAAGACTCATCGCGCTAACAAGCACGGCATATATGACGGCAACGATCCTCAACCGGCGGCGCCTCCACCGCCTACCCATCCATCACCTCCGCGCCGCTCTTCCGATGAGGAATCGTTAGGCACGCCGCGCCGACTCTCCCCTGACTCGGCGCGCAGAGCACGCGAGGCGGGTTTCCAGCCAGACGCATTACGAAGGCTCGGTGTGGTAAATCCCGAAGCGTTCTGCGAGATTTGTTGCAAGGAGTACTGCAACAAATATTTCCTCCGAACCCACCGGGAGCGACGACACGGAGTGCCGGCGCATCCATCTCCCGCAGCCGACCACTCTCCGCAGTCTGTGACGCCACCATGCGGGCCTCTCGTCAGTTCTCTGGGTACCCCACTTGGAACACCGCTCGGTACCCCACTCGGCACGCCTCTCCCGCCTCCCTTGACTACGCCTCCAGCTCTACCCGTTATGCGGATGGACTCACCGCCGCGCTCCCACTCGCTGCCGCCCCCTTTTGAAACTGACGAGATGACGATCGTGAAGCGTGAACGTGAGTGTGAGGATGAGTTTGAAGCAGCCTTGCGAGATGGACAAACTAGTCCACTTAATCTAATAGTAGAGGAGAGAGGTGCCACCTCGCCCGGATCTGCCAGCGAGGAGCTGCGGAAACTGCAAACCATGATATCGCAATTAAATGAGCTCGCTGCGGAGCGACTCGTCGATGAGCCTTCCGACGGGGGACAACGGCCTCCCTCTTCTTCTCCACCTCCGCAAGATGAACGAAGGGCGTCCTCCTCTGGCTCGAGTTTCTGTGAGATATGTAATAAGGAGCTATGTAACAAGTATTTCATGCGTACTCACATGCAGCGCATGCACGGTATCTCGCTAGAGAGTGGCACTCAGTTAGGCGGCGTCACGTGCGATATTTGTCATAAGGAACTCTGTAGCAAGTACTTTTTGCGCGTGCATAAGCACAACACACATGGAATTCCGGCCCCGCCTGCACCTACGTCCGCCGCGCCCGCCGAGCCCTGTCCACTGTGCGCGCGCCGTTTCCGCGGTCCACGGGCATTGCGCGCGCATCTTCTTGCCGAACATGCACCACCCGCGCGGCCTCCACCACCTCCGCCCCGACCTCTGGATTTGCTCACAAGAGATAAACCATACGCATGTTCATATTGCCCCTTCACGACTGATGTACTCGCGTTCCTGTTCGCCCACGAGCGCGCACACGTACAACAACAAGCGGCGAGTGAACACTCCGAGCCAGTCAGTGAGCACCTTGGGGCTGAAAGCGAGCCCGATGGGGGTGAACAAGGAGGGGACCACGGGGGAGAACAGGAGAGCGCTGAAAGCGAGCCGGAAGCGTCCTATTCGTGCTCGCGATGTGAGTTTCGGACGGAGGGGTTTGCGGCGTTGGAGGCGCACCTGCGTGCAGCGCACGGTGGCGCGGGGGCGTTGCTGGCGGTGCCACGGGCACCTCAGGCTCCACTGACGATGCAGCCGTTCGTGGTGGAGGAGGCGGGCGGAGCGCTAAGCTTGGTGCCGGCACTGGTGTTTCTGCCGGTGCGGAGACGTGCGACGCGCCGCGCGACTGTGACGCTGACGCTGACGCCGGCCTAGCCGCCGCGCGGTCGTGTCTGACGTGTTCGACGGAGGCGAGCGCGCGTCCGCGGCAAGCGACGACACCGCCGCGAACGCGCCCTTACGATCGCTGAACTCTACTGACTACATTTAACGCTGTGTGCCTTCAAGCGATTGCTGAAAATTATTATGAGAGGTAATTGTAATCGGAGAAGCTGTCCGCGGCCGCCCGCTCGAGCGCCACACCGCGCGGCGGCCACCGACCTTATTATTTGTCAGAGTCTAACTTCATATATTGAGAATTATATTTAACGGGTGATATGTGAAACGTTGCCGCTTATGAATTCGATTATTTATTATTATCTCCTCGATGTTCCGTCGGATCGGTCCGAGACGAGTTTTTGAAACGTCGATTTCGATCGGGAGAAGAAATACACCTTAGGAATAATTATTATTTAAAGGTATATAACGAGTGCGCGCGCACTCGATAGCGTCGTAGTACCGGTGTGATGTTGATCACTGAGCGAGCGCCGCGCGCCGGGAGCGGAGCTGGCGTACACACCGCCTCACCCACAGTCTACAAAGCAGGTGGCACACGCTTGTTAGGTGTACTACGACAATCGATCTACCTCACAACGTTAGTTTTTATATTAGCTGTTATTGTATAAAATTATATTTTGGAGTTACAATAAAGTACAAATATAGTAACTGCGTTATAAAGGCGCGCCGGGCGGAGACCGCGCGATCATGTTAGCTACTATTTGATTGTTGTCTACGAGTGACTTAAAGCACAAAGATACGTACTATTGGGCAGTGATCAACATTAAACGTAATTTTAGTATTAAATTTGATTAGGTATGTGGTCGTGAGGGCTCGGTCAAACGGGTTTTTGTTGTGTAACACACCAATCATATACGGGTCATTGTTTTGAATCGTGTTTCTGGGCTCAGCCCAGTTCGCGCTTTGTCGTTCGGCCGGGCTTTACGTTTATACTTATTTGTATTGTAATCGATAACATTATGTGTTACTGCTGGCGTATGTTTACTCATTCAACTCTATCTCATGTTAATCTACCTCAAATTACACTGTAAACCATGTTTGAGCCCTTTTAAATAGGTATATAAAATAGAAATTAACTAAAATAAAGAATCAGTACTTGTAATTCAGTAGAATCTATTTAAAATAAGTCACTAAACAATATTTAATTACAAAGACTGATATTTTCAAATGTATAATCATAATAGAGTTGAAAGAGTTGAAATAAATACGTCGATTATTATCTTGATAATCAAGACTTATTTGAGTAAAGAGATAACAAAATTTGTTTAAATAATTGATTACTCGGTAGATCAGTGTGGAGGTTAGCTTGTACAAACCATGCAGCTTCTAAAAAAAGTTCCTATGTATGTACGTAAGTTGTAATTTAAATTTAAAGAAACTAGAGGTCGCTCTCGCAACGGCTCTGGAAGATACTAGAAGGCTAAACCTGATTTGACCTATATAACATTATATTGTGATTGTGAATCAGGGTACAAACTTTTCATTATAAAAAAAAAGATATTTTATAATAGAAGAAAGTTGAAAAGAAAATATATTCTACGCTTGAAATTAATATTTTCAATTTATACGAAAGATGATTCTATATTTGAAATTTTGTTATTACAATTGATCCTATTGTTAAAAATTATACTCGAGAAGTTCCTAGTGTTTCTTCCAGATTTATGTATTTTAATGCGTGCTTTACGCGTAATAATAGTCCGATAGCGGTTTTTGTTGGTTGAGATCTTGTTGATGTTAAAATATACAACTTCCCGCGCAAGTCTTCCCCAGTTCAGCCTGTATCGAATACCGTCCAGAGCCGATACGTCAGCGCGCGATACAACAAATTATATTAAAATAACGTTTTAAATAATAATAACAAAAAAAAAATAATAAAAAATTGTACGCGTGGCATCGAACGGCAATGGCACCGTCCGTATTCCTTTAGGCGAGACATTTAGAACTACATTTAATAGGAGGAATGTCGAAAAAAATTTTTATAATTCTGTGGAATATGGACGATGAAGTTAAAATCGATGTCATTGGATGTAGTGGAAATTGTATTGAGAAATTGTGTTCAGATGTTAATTTCTCTGAATGCGTTGTACCTTGAGTGTATTGACCAGTTTTGAGGCTGCACACGTCGTTGACATACAGAAAATCATATAATAGATTAAATGAAAATTATCTAATATTTTAAATAACTATTATTTTTAATTTTCATTGACGACTGATTGGTACTCACAGTTTCATAAGTGTCATACATAGGACATGTGTAATATATTGGATGCGTAGTTGCTTGCCCGATTGATTGACTTTTTTGGATACTATTCGGTTGCTTTCAGTCATAGTGTGAAATTATATAGCCTGTAGGAGTCTTCATTAAGCGGGTTATCTAACACAATTTTTTTTTCAAAACGAAGTGGCAATTTTATGAATTTAGTCCATCTAACCCTACAAAAATTGTTATAATTATTACTGCAGATGGTGAAAATATTACATTTGATTTCGAAAACGACAGGCTATTTAGTTCGCAGGTTTCAACTCCGTACAGGACTATTTTTTGTATATTGAGCATTATTATTAGTTTTATATCTGCGTGTTATGTCCCAGTATATATATATATATATATTTTTTTTTTATTGTAGCACGACATAGTGACTGCATTATACCTGATGGTAAGCATAGTACAATCCAAAAACAGTGGCGACCACCGAGAGACAGATCATCCATCGTCGGTCGCCGCTGTCATGCCGGCCATAATGACGAAGTCACTTGATGCTGGATATGCACAGGCTGATCCCGAAACGCGACGCGCAAAAGCGAGTCACTATGACGGGCTTTTTCGCCATGTACATGGTGGTTGCGACCCAGTCGGGCTGTTAAGCCCTACCACCCCGCAATATATATGAATATCAGATATTTGATAACAACAATACAATCCTATTTTGAACGAAAATTTATCTGTGATATACACTTTCTCGTCACTTATTTCTTTTTTACGGTTCTTCCGTTGTATGTATTACTTTTCGTAACAAGTACTCGTGTCATTTTAGTTTCTGTACTATCTACCGTTTGTTTAGGGCTTCTAGTCAGAATACCAACATTGTGTTGATACTTAAAGGTTAAGTGTCGTGATTGTATTGAGACAGGGTCATGTTTCCACCCACAAGACATGTTACAGTTACGAAAACAACCGGTGTCTTATCTCAATTTTGTATTCAAATTTTGCACTATAATTTGTTAAAAAATATTTTACCAACTTCTGGTGTAATTCATGTGTATTTTGGGTATTGTGGGTGAAATATACATACGTGATAACAAAAATTGAATACATAATTTCGCATATTCTTCCTGCTTATTTGTCATGATATATTTTAGTTATAGAGTCAACAATTACAAGTATTTGACAATTGATAACTGAATATAGAAAACTATTTTTCTATTTTCTGTCTCACGTCTTTTACTTTTTAAGGGTTAAGTTCAAACGTATAATGATTCCATGAAGTCAATAAAAATAGACTAAATGTAAAAGTTACTACACGCCAATGATCTTAGTCAAAACTGTGAGATAATATGTAAGGTAAAACCAAGAAAAAGAATAAATCGATTTAGAGAGAACATTTTTTTTTATTAAATAATTAAATAGGCTAATAATTTATTCATTAATATTCGAGGTTTTAATCGATATAAAAATATGATTGTTTAATGAAAAATAGTTTATTGAATTCAGAAGCTAAGAAGGTTGACATGTATGAACGTTAACACAATACCACATCTAAACTAGTCACTTATATTGAGACACTGAGGTGTACTCGTATGTAATAATATGTTTGTAAGTAAAACCAGCTTTATGTAGTTCGATACTTATATTATTTTATAGGAATTACTTCACAATTGTGTCTTAGTACGTTATCGAAGAACTTAAGTAATTTTATTTTTTTTACTAAGATTAACCATCGGAACTTATTTCTAGTATTAAAATTATGCCACTGAAATGTTAGCCAGCGCCATTAAATGTTTTGTAAAATTGTGTTAAATGTTTGAAATATTTACAAGATTCCAAATCATATATTTATTAAAGTTGTCCATTTTGTAATATAATGTTACTTTTCCCATAGGATTTTTGTCCAAGACCCAGTTTTTTATGTCTATCATTCGGTGTATGGGAACGTAGACACGTGTGCAGCCAATCGTCTTATAACAATAGTACAAATTTTATACCAAATAATGTAAGGTATCGGATGTTTGGTATGACAAATAAACGACAGTACAAATTAATTATTAAGTGAAATGTTTACAGGTGTGATAATAGAACAATATTAATAATTTAGGATAAATAAATAATAAACTCGGGTACAACGCTAATAAACGGATCGATACAGTCGCACGATTTATTTATCATTCAGAGGCGTGTATTTTTGTATGATTATAGAAATGAAATTATCTGTTTTGTGATAACTGATTATATATTTGAAAACCAGAATAATACAGCGTTTATGGTTTTAGAGTTGTCATTAGTGTATTATTTTTTTGTAATTTAATTCGAATGAGTTACCCATCGCACTATTATTGGAGATCGGTGGTTAATGTGTATTATTTAGTTTTAGATGATATGTAAAAATATATGTTTTTCAGTCTAACTGTAAGATACTTTCGGAACCAGAATACAACTCCAAAACTATGTCAATTTTTACGTTTGGTACATATATTTTTCAATTTACCAGATTTTTTTTCTAGAACTGACTACGCTATTAACCTAGCAAGGTCTTAACAGCTTCACCGGACTACTAAGGCGAGTGCTTAAGGCACTCAGCCGAATTACCAGAATGGCATAATTTTTTTTATTTTAATACGACGATTCTCAATAATTTTGAAATAATGTAAAAAAAATCACAATAGAAGTGTAGGTTTTTTTTTCTTATTGTATACATGTCACTTTCTATTATTATATATCCATAGTTACGGTATATGTTTTACAAAATTAAAATATTTATATTGTTCAATTAATATTTAAATGCATATGTGTTACTATTTGGGGAGAGTGAATTTTACTACCATTTTGTCTCATTTCATTCATCATTTATAAATTTCCAAACCATTATACGTCTAAGTGTTGCGATCTCATATTTTCCATTAAATAATAATGGGATATTCCATATAACATTCCTACAATTGTGCTAGTCGTTTTAACATTATACAAATTATTAAGTTAATGATTAATTTATATCTTTATTTTTAGTGCGACTGTAAATATTTACGGAATTAAATGATTATTTTGTCGATTTATTATGATAATATGTATCGTTTCTAGTCAAATTATTTTATATTAATATTTTATCTATGTGGATGAACGTATAACAATTTAAATATTTAAAGAAATTGTCAAATTTTGGAACAAATTCGCAATAATGCTGTGACAAAATACAGAAAAAATCAAGTTCTTCAGTATGCTTTTGAGTTCAATAAAAGAACGCTTCATTAACAACTGACGTACTGTAATAAACTTGGTTTTTAACATATATGTCAAATTAATCTAATTTCGTTCGAAGCTATTATTTAAATGCGGAATCAGAGAAAAGTTTGACGCTATATGACGATATTTTCTTACGTATGCCCTATAGGTCGCTCCGTATAATTATAATAAGGATGATTTTAAAAAAGTTAACTTTCATCCACATTGAATAAAATTATATTTAATAAAATAAAATTATAAAAAGAAATATATCCCGGCTTTAGGAGAAAGCCAAACTTATGCCTCGGCCACGACGTAGCCAAGAAAAAAGTTGAAAAATACGAGATACGTTTGAAATTAATATTATCTATATTTTCAAAGTATGCGAATGACGATTCTGTATTTGAAATTTTGTTATTACCGTAGAAGATAATATTTCCAGTTTATAATCTAATTTATTTGTTTAAAATAAAATATAGCTTCATTTTGTTAATTTCTTTGAATAATTATAAAGAGTTTGTGGATATTATAGGTAAATCTATTTGAAATATCGTTCTCGTAATTGTTTGTACCGTTCAGTGCTACGTTGTGGTTTGTGGTCGGTATATGTTCCTAACTCCGTCTGTTTGTTATGTATTTGTTTTCCATTAATTAAACGAAGCATTTCTACCGTATTCAATAAATTAAATATACAAATATGTTGCAGAGTTTTCCTTAACAGCGTACCTTTATACTAATCGACTTCAGGAGTTTCTTAATTTGATTGTAATTGTCTATGTTTGTTACCACAAAACTATGTCAATCAGGGACCGATTTGTCAATATTTTTTAATGGATAGACTATATTTACAAGGGAATCCTGTTCCGAGATTGTCTACATAGGCAGAGGCTATACCAGAGAGAAAAAAAGGGAGTTCTGTATTTGGACCTTGGATTTTGATACATTGAGAATCTCCTCCAAATCGATTAGGAAATGTACTGTAGTGTTTCTGGTAATCAATCTGCTAGTAGAATATTACTGCCATTGTCGAGTAGTTAATATTACAAGTTTCGTGCGTTCATTGTAATAAAGCAACAAAATGGTGGCTCCCTTGTTAGAAATTTCCAGTGAGTTTTTCTAGCATCTTAGAATCCATGCGTCGATTACGACGATGTTTTCCCATCCATTTCACTTGTGCACAATAACCGAACTATATTACGTAAAACACCACCAATATTAAAAATCTAATACCTTTAAACAAGCAGTTCTTGTATATTTTTATATTTGTACATATTCAGGATCTCGGAAACGGTGTCATCTATTTCCCTGAAACTTAGCATGTAGGTAGTTTCGGGGACGATAAATCGATCTAGCTAGATTTATAGAAAACTATTTTTAACTGAGATTTCAGGCAATGAAAAATGTAGCTAGACAATGAAGGTAAATTTCGCCGCCGCTGTCAAAACAAAAATAGCTCAGATGAAAATTGGTCGCTTCGAAAATCTCTGTAACCCCACTTCGAATCCAAGTGTATATTATTTTTAATATAATTTTGTTTTTAATTAAATAAATAATTTTATTAATATAATAATAAGAAAGATATATTTAAATTTTTTATGTGAAACAATGCTCAGTTTGTGAAGCAATCCTAAGAATTTATTTTAATTTAAAAATGTTTTTTAAAGAAACGAGCTAGGCTCGGTCGCCCAGGTACTATAGAGTTAAATACCACAAGATTATGAATAAAATATGCATTAAATGACAGACTAAGATCCCGCCAAAAACTCGATTGGTATGCTCATGATAATCTAAGACTAGATAGCTACCTAAGGCCCTGTACGTTCTGACGCCTTTCTTAGAATACATTTTTGAAGAGAAAGCTTCTTTAGGCGCTTTGAGCGATATTTTTAAGAGTTAAACTTATGCGGTGTTATTACAAAAAAGTTAAATACTTAGTTTAAAAAAGGTTTCGTACGAAATGCACCGCGCTCGCCCGAGGCAAGTTTGCGTTATCCTTTTTTGGCAAGTGTAACCTAATGTAACCAAAGCGAGACAACAGATAAGCAAGACGGCGAAACATACCGCGAGCGCGATACATCTAAACCGTAACCTTTTTAAAGTAAGCGTTTAATTTTTATTGTAATAACACCGATGATGTCGCGTGATGACAAGGCCAAGCGTGACCGAATTGCGTTTGCGCGGCTTGTGTCATACTATAGACACGTATAGCAGCCCGTGTACATATAATATTGGTATTTTGTATTTAGATTGTGTAGCCCATAATATGTTTGATTGATTTGTAAACTTGATAAAAAAATGTTATAATTATTGCCCCGAGTGCCAATAGATTTGACAACTTAATGTTAATAATTGTAATACACTGATTATGGATTTTAATTATTGTGATATGTAATATTGTAATTCACACAATGATTAATTTAAAAATTCAAAAGAGAATAGTTATATTATTTTGAGTTGTCACTTCTACCGGCTTTACTTATGTTTTTTCTAACGGTTTTTTTTTATTGTACCACGGCAAAATGACTGCACTACGCCTGGTGGTAAGCACAGTACAATCCAAAAACAATAGCGACCACCGAGTGACATACTATCCATCGCCGGTCGCCACTATCATGCCGGCCTGCAAAAAGCTGGATATGCACAGGCTGATCCCGAAACGCGACGTGCAGAAGTGAATCACTATTACGGGCTGTTTCGCCATATACATTGTGGTTGCGACCCAGTCGCGCTGTAAAACCCTACCACCCCGCTTTCGCCATTGCCTCCTTCGTTGTTCAGCAGGGTGCACCACGTGCAGGTGAGGTTGGCGTGGGTGTCTCAAGTCTTATGACGTTATTCGACACCCCTTACACCCATTTTTTTATTGATTGTTTAATAAAATGTTGAAATAGGTACTAAAGAGTAATTAATATCTTTATGCTGAGAACATTACATTACTATTAGAAGCTTTAGAAGGAGAAATAAGGGCTTAAATAGACACAATACTATATAATTAATAAAAACCATGAATTGAACTAAACTTTGTAGATATAATCTGTCCAGTTTGATCAGTTCGACTGGAATGCGACCAAAGCGCATATGGTGAAAAATTTACCAAATCCGGCCAGAATATATTCAACAGTTGAGACTCGCAGGCTGGCATGACAGTACGATAGGCAAGGGACTATCGATTCCTTGGTGGTCGCCATTGTTTTTAGATTCCACTGTGCCTATCATTAAGAAGTGATATCACTTCACCTTACTACGAAATAACTCTACTGGGTTGCGTATATTAATTTTGTAAAAACTGTGGAAAAAAAACAGGAAATCTCTAAAACAACCCATAGTATAAAAATACCAATAAATAAATCAAACAATTACGAGCCCCATACACAAAAAAAAAAACATCAAAAAATAGTCTTAATTAAAGATTACGTTTGCGTCAACTGTCAGCTTTGGATTAGCGAGAAAAAATCGCATTTTTTTCAACAAAAAAACCCTAACTTTCGCTTTTTTAGTTTTTTTCAATAAAAACTCAACACCCATTAAAGCAATGTCGCGAGGGTCGTGTCGTATAGCATCTGTCAAAATCATTTACAAAAAAAAAAAATGATAGAAACTCCGTTGAAATTGTAGAAAAACGGGTTATGATGGAAAGCGTAACTTTTTTTTAGCAAAACATAGGGAGGGGTTAAATTTATGTCGTGTATCGACATGTTTAACCCCGATGACTCTCCGACGATACGGTTCGTTATTTTGAATTTTTACGTTACCGTATAATTTCAAAATCCATACAAAGGCCAAAGGGGACGAATTTTTTTACAATTTACCAATAAAGAAAGTTTATTCATGTAATAAATTTAATTTTACGTGTATCAGTACTTCCTACACGCGGGGAAGTCAAACGTCTTTGGCTTATATTTAAAACTAGCCTCTGCCCGCGACTTCGTTCGCGTGGAATAGTTACTTTGGGATAGCTAACACGTAGCGAAAGCTCTCAAGAGGGATAAAACCCCGATTTTTAAACATTTCTCATTGGTGCTCCGCTCTTATTTGTCTTAGCGTGATGATATATAGCCTATAACCATCCTCGATTAATCAGCTATATGACATTGAAGAATTTTTAAAATCGGACCAGTAGCTCCTGAGATTACCCCCTACAACATCATAACGTCACAACGCCATAAACTTTACCTCTTTATAATATTAGTATAGAAAGTATATATTTACAATTAAGCAATGTAATTAGTCAAATCTGTACGCACAAAGTAGTAGTCCGGTGAAGCTGTTAAGACCTTGATGGGTCAATAGCGTAGTCATTTCGAGAAAAAAAAACTGTACGCACAAAGAGGAATCAATTACAGACATCACCATCGTTCACATATTGATGTACTCTGTAATAACCATTTGACACCAAAACCTACTTGACGTGGCGTAAACTTACAGTTTGATGAATCGGTTATATGTTTTAGGACTTTGTAAAACCTAACAGTATTACCTAAAAACTATTACTGGTTTTACTAAGTCTGAAACATGGGACGACCAGTTATTACAATTTCTAATATTTAGGTTACATACCGGTCCCTTAAAAAATGCAGTTTTGCAAAGTTTTTACGGACGTATATTAAATTACCAATATGTTAACAATTTTTTTTTTTAATCAGCGGAGGCATACGAGCATGTGGTTCACCCGATGTTAAGTGATCGCCTCCGTCTATAGACAGTAGCAACACTAGAGAGGTCGCAAGTGCGTTGACAGCCTGTCTCTGGGGAGAGAGGGGATGGGGAGGAGGGGGCGGAGGGAGGGGTAAGGTAGTATTTGGAGGTAGTGGGAGGGGAGTTGAGTCTTCGAGAGCTCTCACTAACCGAACGAAACGCAACAATCCAAGCACTGTTACTTCACATCGGTGTTTTTGTGTCTCGGGTGGTAGTACCCTGAGTGAGCCGACCCATCCATACTGAAACCAGCATAGCTTCGACGTGGCTCTACCTAACATGTCTAAATATACACGTAGTCCGGTGAAGCTGTTAAGACCTTGCTAGGTCAATAGCGTAGTCAGTTCGTGGAAAAAATATATACACACGTACTTATCAATTGTTAGCCATAGTTCAAATTGTGGTCGACCTATGCAAATCAGGACAAAATAGTACACACTGATTCATTGTAAGTGAATAACGTATTCATTTGTCGTAATATGGATTCGATTTTATGTATTTACTTGCGATCTATTACGTCAATACGTAGAATTGGTTCTTCGTAATGTAATAATTTACTCATAAAAGCGTGACTTAATTATTGATAAAGATGTGTCAACTGTAAATAGACCTTGTTTTACGGCGAGCTTCGTTTGATCAGACTCTCTGACTTCTTTGATGTATTTTACGGTATTGCAATAGCTTTTTTTATTCAGGTCAATGGTACTTTGGTTTTGTTGGAATCCTAACTAATATTAAAAATATCCGTTTGTCTGAAAATAAAAACATTGGAGGTGGTAGAGTCAGGCTGAAGCTATAACTGGTTGGAAGCTATAACTTGTTGCTTGCATTGTTGCGTTTCGGTCGGTCAGTGCCAGTGCTGGAGACCCACATCCTCGTCTCTGTCTTCCCTCTCACCCCCTTACGTCTCCCCTCTTCCCCACAAACACAAGCTGGCAACGCACTTGCGACTCTTCTGGTATCTATGCACGGTGGTGATCACTTAACATCAGGTGATCAACCTTTTCGTTTGTCTCCTATAATAAAAAAAGATTATAAAGTCTATTATAGGATGGATTAATAGACGATGGTGACGTTTGGAAATAACGCCAATCTCTGTGCATCCACCGAACGCGAAAGTAACTATGTTTGTAAAAATTTGTATAGTTTTTCCCGATTCCCTGGTTTGCTTCTCCGAACTAGTGGTAGCTTTAACGTTCCGAGCATGACTGACGAGGAGGTTAGTAGGTTCATCCATTGGGAACACCCACTCCGGTCGAGGGGACTACCATCTTTGACCCCTGACCACAGTCAGGGCCTCTTGAAAGGGCTACTACACCTGTCGGGGGAGGTGAAGGCAGTCCCTGCCTTCCCACCTAAAAGGTGCATGAAGGCACCATGGGGTTTTTGTCTGTGCAAATCGGACATTATCCATCCTCAACTGCCCGACGATTCATTTGGCCGTGGACGCTCCAGCGCGGTATCTTGTGGATTACAACCTAAAGATGGCGATAAAGGACCAAAATGCATCCGCTATAAAAACAATAACGTCTTTAAACCTAAAATAGTTAACAGTTAAATGAAATTAAATAAATGATTTTTTTTTTAAAAAGAAATTAGCTCACGGATACGATTTTTTACGCATATAAGAAATTACACGTAAGTAAAAAAAAAGATGCGAACCAAGAGTTTACAGAATAGAAGAAATTATTTAAAAAAAAACATTCATGAGAGCCCACTCAAGGTCGAAATTGAATAAAGTATTTTTGATTTAATATCACAGTATCACGCTGTTGATACCTAAACCAACCAATTGGATAGTATTCAGTCGTCTCAAGTATATATCTGTAGGTGACCAAACCAGGCTAGTTAATAGGATTTAGTTACAGGAATAATGTTCGACCACCATCTTATTCAATCTTCCAACTTCATTCCGTCTTTAAGGTCGGAAGTACATTGACTTCAAACTGTAAAAAAGTTTTACATAACCGCAAAATGTATAAACTCTGTTCTTCGTTAATTAAAATATACATTACTCACACTATTGCTTCAATTTTACACAACATATACACACATGTAAATAAAAAAAACATTTTGACAGCTCCGTCAATAACGACTTCCAAAAATATTGCGAAGGAGGTTGCTATGCTCGACTGTATGTATTTTTTAACTCTTACGATCCAATTACCATTTTCCATCCTACATTCAACAATGATATTATAACATATAACTATTATTATTAACTATTATATATTTTTTATGGTGAACTCACTTCAAATGATGATTTAATAAAAAAATTAGCCAAATAAAACTTTGTATAATCAAAATAAAGATTTTGTTCATAAAAGTAATCCATGACTTAGACCTCCGCGGTTACAATGTTGCAGTTCAACCTCATGTAGCAACAAAAAAGAATTTATCTTCAAAAACTAATGGTAGTATTAAAAACATCTTTGTCTTGGATTCACCACTTGATTGTATTGTGCATCCATTACTTTTCCAAACTATGATACTGGGCGTATCACTATTTCTCATAATGATCAGACTACATTTAATTGAATATCACCCAGAAATACCACCCACCCATGGTGTAAAATTTCGTGTAAAATTAATTGAAAATTGTGTAGTAGGTTGCGATAAATTTCTTTATTTTCATAGTTATGTTTGCTTAAAATTTGAGAGCTTTAACGTGGTTTTTGTTTCAAATTTATAATTAATTTTAATTACACATAGATTTTTTTATGTTTATGTTAATTTTTTTTTAAGTTTTAAGGTTATATAATTAAATATGGCAGATAACTGAGTAGCCATGATGAATACCTTTGATTATAGAAGTATATATACCCTTTGACAAAAGAACTCTAATAAAGTTCAAACTTTACAAAATCAATTAACTATGGTCGAATGTCGACTACTGGGCGCACACCAGTACGTAATTAATTTATTATTTTAATATATTTGTGGTGGAGCATAAATTATAGCAAATAGGTCATTTAAATTTCTTGCGGTTTGGGTTCACTATCGAATAGAATTGAATATTAAAAGTGTATTTCCATTGCTTAAGTGACACGATTTTATAAACAGAAATATACTGTTAATTTGATAACAAATTAATATAAGTAACTCAGTCAATATAATGACGCACGGAATCTACAAAATATGTCTGAATAATATACACATACCTTTCCAGTTTATTAAAAAATATTCAGTTGCGAGACAGTTATGGTAATTTCCCCTCTCCATTCCTCTATATTTTTTTCATTTTTGTATTTATCTTGTAACTTCTGTTTAGTTTAGAGTAGCCAATAAAAAAAAAACTGCAAAAAGATTTTTTCTCTGTGGTCAAACTTCGACCCATGGACGGGCATACAAAGACAACTATCATAATCTATTTCGTTATAGTACAGTTCTAAACGCATTTGATAAAATAGATTTAACAGCTGTAAATCAGTACAGAAACTGTGAATGCAATTTAAATGGAGAAGTAAGAATATATAACAAATATTGA
Source organism: Antheraea mylitta (assembly GCA_014332785.1). Classification (NCBI taxonomy): domain Eukaryota; kingdom Metazoa; phylum Arthropoda; class Insecta; order Lepidoptera; family Saturniidae; genus Antheraea; species Antheraea mylitta. The sequence continues at coordinate 261,940 of JACEII010000174.1, forward strand.
TTCGATTTATTTTAAAAAAAACGAGGAATTGAAAGTGAAATAACTCGAATCCAATACTTCCACAGATTAACTAGGCCTTCTAAGACGCCAGTATTCAAATTGAAACAGTTGTTATTTTTTCATTTATTTTCGAACTTAGAACGATGAATTGCTTAATTGACGTATTTTTAAAATAGTCCAATATTTTAATAATCCCAAAAAAAATAAAGCCAACCTGAAACTAATTTGGACAAATGGCATCCAACTCTGGGGTACAGCCAAAAACACCAATATAAAAATTTTAGAACGATTTCAATCTAAAACATTACGCAGCATGCTGAACATATTACATAAGTAACAGACACGTTTATATGGATTTTAATATCAAAACTGTCAAACAGGAAGTTGCTGAATTCAGTAAAAAACGTCAAAGTAGACTGTCCAAACATATTAGTATAATGGCATCGAAGCTGGAAGGTGAAGGGAGCATCGTACACAGTCGGTTACAGAGGTTCAGTGCTTCCAACCTGAAATCTAGAGTCTAGCAACACTCACATCTTGAAAAATAGTAGACTACGTGGAGTCTTTATATAACATGCAAATATTTTAGACCCAACCCTGGCTCATTTGAATGGCTTACTGTTCCCAGTAAAATTGCATATGAACAGATTACCATAAAAACAGAAAAGAGATAAGAGAAAAAAAATAGAAAGAACGTTTATAAAAATCTTAAACAATAGATAATCAATCAAAGTACATTTCCAATTCCGACGCGCGTCCCTTTCTATTTATACTGGATTAAAAAAAAAACATTTTTATACCAAAAAATCAATTTCAAACTTTTACACAAAAAAAGCATTAAATCATCTTATAAAAGTGTATTATTGCACAGTTTTTTAAACCCTTCCTTGAACGATGCACGTGACATGCGCGCGCCATTGCTTTATTAGAGAAAAAAAAACACAAATGTCAAAGAACTATTGACCTACATATACTTAAACCTCGTTTTCCCGCGAAATCAGTAAAAACCACCCCATATTATTACAGATATATTTTTTTTAAATCGAATTCAATCCTTTGGAAAAGGGTTCAATAATATAGCCGATATTAACCTTTTTTTCAACGTCCCGCGATCCACGCGACACCGAACTGTCATTGTTCCCGCCGAAAATTATACGTTCTGTCAAAATTTCGCGCCATTTACTTCGGACACATCTGCCGCGAGAGAGCGGAAAAAAGTTTAAACACAATGCAAATAGGGGTGGCTCGTGCGACATTAATTTTTAGGGGAAAAATCGACATTTTTCGATGCAAAAATAATAAAATGCATTTAAAATATAACAAAACGATGGCCCCGATGCGACGCGACAGCATTTCAATAATTAATGTCCGAGAATCCATTTCAAGGGTGCGTTATTGATGCGTTCCGATTCCGATTAAGTTATTTCGTCTTTCTCTAATCAATTTGTGAAATTTTGTAAATGTATAAGTCCAGGGTTTTATTGGAAATTTTTAAGTACTAATATTTTCTTTATTTCTGACATATTGCAGAAATTTAAATTGTTACCTGTAAGTTCATATGTTTGCACGACGAAATTCATTTCATTTACTGTTTGTTTTAACTAATACTGCCATATTGTTTAACTTTTGAAATTTCTGTAACTTTTTCGGGTTTAAAGTAAAAGGAAAATAAAAGTGATATAAACGTTTAGAGATAATTTAGATTCGAACCCCATTAACAAAATTTTGAATCTAGCCGTAGCCTAGTAATAATGTGCTCGACTTTATACTAATAGAACTATCGACGGGGTGACGGTTCGGAACCCGACGATTTTATTTGCAGTCCGGTGAAGCTGTTAAGACCTTGCTAGGGCAATAGCGTAGTTAGAGAAAAAAAGAATTTTGATATTTCAAAGTGCGGATCAAATGTTGAAAACGCTATAACTTTTTACACTTTGTGACCCGTGACAATAAAAGCGGTACAAACGGGTACAAACGAAGCATTCGATGGCATCTTAATAATATATTTTTTAAGAATATGGTGCCAAGTTCACATATCTGGAGACAAGCCCTATAGTTGAAAATAAAAAAAATGACAACCAGGAAACAAAACAAGTAAACTGTATGTGATAGTTGTTAAATAAATACACTGTTATAGTAGAAATAGTATAGTTTCATTGCGGTAAGAGTTCTTTTTCTTAGATCTTTAACAAACTACGATTTTTATTATCATAAGTTCAGCCGAAGCAGGTAACTAATTTATAATATTAATAATATGTTTATATATAAATAAATCATTATGTAGAAATAACCACACGCGACGTTCCGAAAAGCCGACGTTCGTTGTATAACTACACACATCAAAAAAGTCTAAGCAACATGCGTGATATTACAAATTTTACCATTTATATTAATTAATATCTAAGTATTTCCTCAAACAAAGTGCGTAGGTAAGTAAACTTTTTTGTTATTGATGACATACTGGCTGGTTGTAAAAAAAATTTGATTATGTTTTGTTTTTTCATAAAATTCAAAAGACTGCGAATTTGTTTGAATTTAAGTGCATTTTAATTGCTACGTTTAGTCTTGATTTTATTATTTTACCAACCATTTAAATAAAGTTAGCGACAAAATTGAATTGTTAGATATTCTTTACGTCATGAAGCGACGTCATTTGATGGCAGATGAAATGCAAAGAGCTGTAGGGATGTTGCAAGCGGGAAGTAATCAATCTCAGGTATCTCGACATTTTGGCATTTATAGAAGTGTTATTTTTCGTCTTTGGCAGCGCTATAATAATACAGGAGAACCCGCTGAACAGCATCCAGGCCGTAAAAGGAGTACAACCACTCTGCAAGACCGGTACATACAACTGACTGCAAGACGCCAGCCGATATTAACCGCTCGAGAGATAAGTTTGAGGCTACAAATTTCAAGTAGTGTTGATGTAAGTCCTCAAACTGTGCGAAATCAACTGCATGAGTACTTCCTACTAGCTCGACGCCCAATCAGGTGCCCACCGATACGTCACGGGAATCGCGCTCGTCGATATGAATGGTGTAGAGAACGCATAACATGGACCAAGGAACAATGGGATAAAATTATGTTTTCTGACGAGTCGCGATTCGGGTTTAAGCCTGATACAAGAAGGGTGTGAGTGTATCGCCGGCCCGGAAATACTGAAAGGCTTAGGTGCGTTCAGGAAGTTCATCCATACAGCGGCTCAACAGTTATGTTATGGACGGGTATTATGAAGAACAGGCGAACTGAGCTCGTTTTTGTAAATGGAAACATGAATGGTGAAAATTACATTGAGGATATTCTCGGACCTTATGTCTACCCATTTGCACCTTTAGCTCAGATTTTAGGTTAATGCATGACAATGCTCGTTCACATACATCTCAGCGAATCAGTGAATACCTTGCAACGGAGAACATCCGGGTATTGCCCTGGCCTGCACAATCGCCTGATCTCAACACCATCGAGCACGCATGGGACATGTTCCAGAGACGTGTTTTGAAGGACTTGGACGGAGCGACAACAATCCAACAGCTGAAGGATTTGCTACAATTCCATTGGGAGCGAATACCGCAAGATGACATAAACAGTCTCATTAATTCAATGAATAATCGTTGCCGACAAGTTCTGAATAGCAGAGGAGACCATACTTTGTATTAAATTGTTCTATTCTTTTACAATAAATACATTTTCTTTAGAAATTTGATTTTGTAATAAAAAGTTTAGTCTCTTATGTATCTTAGTTTCTACAGTATATTCTAATATTGTTCATTTCTGTTATTAAAAGAACTTATAAAGACAACAGCTGTTATTTTTACATCATATTAATATAGAACCATATAGAACCCTAAAGATATTATTTTAAAAATAAAATACAACGTTATAATGTGAAGAACCATCCTAAAATTTAAATTAGTACATGTTGCTTAGACTTTTTTGATGAGTGTATTAATGAACTAGTACCTGGGCAACTGAGCCTAGCTCGGTTCTTTAAAAAACATTTTTAAATTAAAATAAATTGTTAGGTTTGCGTCAGAAACTTAGCATTTTTCCACAAAAAAGATATCTTTCTTATAATTAATTATATTAATAACAAATATATATTTATTTAAATAAAAATTATATTAAAAATAATATACACTCGGATTTGAACTGGGGTTACACAGATTTTCGAAGCAACTAATTTCCATCCGAGCTTTGACAGCGGCGGCGAAATTTACCTTTATATTCTAGTTATATTTCATTGCCTGATATCTCTGTTATAAAAAGTTTTCTATGAATAAAATCTAGCTAGATCGATTTATCGTCCCCGAAACTATCTACATACTAAGTTTCACGGATATAGATGACGCCGTTTCCGAGATCCTGAATATATACAAATATAAAAATATACAAGAATTGCTCGTTTAAAGGCATTAGATTAGATAGATAGATAGATAGATAGATAGATAGATAGATATATAAATCAATAAAAAGACTTTTTTTTTCTCGTACTGATTACGCTATTGACCTAGCAAGGTCTTAACAGCTTCACCGGACTACTAAGACGAGCGCTTAAGGCACTCAGCCGATTTTATATTGGCAACCAGCTCAAGGGTGCACGGCACACCTCGGCTTGGCTGTTGTCCGTTGCATGCAAAAAACGCGACCTAACTTAGCAAACCTAGCTAACTATTC
>JACEII010000174.1:267013-320591 GCA_014332785.1 Antheraea mylitta
GGTGCACGGCACACCTCGGCTTGGCTGTTGTCCGTTGCATGCAAAAAACGCGACCTAACTTAGCAAACCTAGCTAACTATTCATATATGTTTGAGTTGTTGAAACGTATACGACAACTATAAGTAATAATTGGACGAATACAGACTTTATATATTGTGAGCTTATGTCTGAGGGACAGTTTGCTCTTCTGACAGAGTAAATAATGGAGGCGACCCAAGACCATAGCGGCTTTGTCTCGCACTCTCTTAATATGAGACTCAAACGTTAAATGATTGTCTAATGTGACGCCGAGATACTTGACCTCGGTGGTCCTAGGTATCTCGGTTTTGTATAGCCTTATGGCCTTTAACTTGTTATCGCGATATCTAGGATCGAAGAGTATCGCGGCACTCTTATCGGGGTCAATAAAAAGACATTATTTTCGACTTTATTTATTAATAATATCACGCATCGTAGTACATGTAATCCAATAGCAATGTCGCCGCCAATAGCAAAGCTTTCTCTTCCACATGCAGATCTCTCTCGAAAGCGACACCGAACCTGTAACAAACAGTATATGAGTTCAACCTATTGATCATCAAATCATTAATGAATCGTTGAATGAGTACGACTGATACTTAATAAACTGGTTATATAACTGAGCTACGCGGTATAACACTTTGTTGACATAGGCGTTCACAATTCGGCTCATCTCGGTAACGCTCTATTGTCATCGGGCGATTAATCTGCCATCAACTGCAGATACCTTACTTCAGAAAGCACAGCATGTACACTAATTTAAATGTGAAATCTATACTGCCCACTCTAGACTTATTTCAGAATTTAAATTTATAATCGTAAAGTTACCGTTCACTTGGCTTGGGCTGACTAAGTTCAAGTCATCAAATTCAACGACTTATGAAAAACTTGGCTATTACTTATGATAATAAATTGTAAAAAATGATAATGTAACAGTGACATGTCTATATTTTTTCAATTATCATTATTATTTGACTGTCCTTGGCTTGATCCGTCATTACAGAAATCTTATACCTTTAACAACGAGAAATTCTTGTATATTTTTATATTTGTATATATTCAGGATCCCCGGGATCATCTATTTACGTGAAACTTAGCATGTAGGTAGTTTCGGGGACGATAAATCGATCTAGCTAGATTTTACTGACAAAAAACTTTTTTAACTGACTTTTCAGGGAATTAAAAAATATAGTTACAATATAAAGGTAAATTTTGCCGGCGCTTCCAAAACAAAAATAGCTCAGATGGAAATCGGTTGCTTCGAAAATCCGTGTAACCTCAGTTCCAGTCCGAGTTAAAATGTCAATATTATAAGGCAGACCTAACAGTTTATTTTAATTTAAAACTGTTTTTTAAGGAACCGAGCTAGGCTATGTCGCCCAGGTACTGTTAATAAGGCTTCCATTGTGTTTCCATTCCCGGCTGACTTATTTCCTTCATTTTTTTTCAATATCCTTTACACTCATTTTATTTTTTATAATTGTAAACATAATACAAACTCGACGCACTATTGTAACAAAGCTAATCACAAGCTTAGCGTAATTAGATTATAAATTCAAACCTAAGATTGTACTGAGTATCTACTTAGTTTGCTGGTTTATGCTGAGCTAATGATAAAATAGGGCAGAGTACGCTCTATACATTACACCTTAAATTTTTAAAGCATATGTAACTTTTTTTCATGAGGAAATCCTTGACGAATATCTGTTCCGCTAGGCAATTGAGGATGGATATGTCCGATTTGCACGGACTAAAGCTTCACGGTACTTTCTTATACTTTTAGGCCGGGGGAGCAGAGACTGCCTAATCGGTACTACGTCTGCTCCTCCGACAGGTGCTGTCCTCTCCTAAAAGGCCCTGATTGCGGTCTGAGTGGTCAAGATGGCAAACCCTCAAGGGGGAATAGGTTTTAGATCACACCACAATGCGCCTCCACCACATAGACCTGGTACAGTTTAACTGCCCGGGCGACAGAAATGTTTTGCTACTAAGGTTCGTAGCGTTGAACACAAATTTAACACAAACTAAACGATAAAGCGCAAAATATAAGCAGTAGAATGCAAAATATTTTTTGAAATTAAAATATAATCACCGTTCAAGAAAAAATTGAGCCGTCACGGGACAGCTGGCAGATGTGAAACATTAAAATTGTTTGAATCAAACGAATTTTAAATTCTCAAATTACACTGTTATATGTATGCGAGCTCAGTGCGGCAAGAGAGATTACGCACAGTCGCTTGCGCATGCCATCGTTGCGTCGTCGCCACGCCAACAATCAGGTTTACCCGAGCCTGTAGATGTTTCAAATCAAAAACTTTCTAATGGGCTTTATAATATTTGCATAAATAAAATTATTATAACGAATCTAATGGTCCAAACCCAACGCCGGTAAGCGTTTCATCTGCCCTTTTAACAGTCGGTACATCAAGGTCGCCATATACTGTTGGACCCCAAAGAAGATTACTGACAAACCTATCGGTAATAGGTGCAAAGAACAGCGCATGTGTGAGTCCCTGCCAACGTTGACAGGTCCCTCCCACTGGAGTACCGTCTCTTCTGCTGATTTCGAACTTAACATCATTGAAGCAGCTGATGGTGAAGTAAGGACCTGCAAAGTTAAACTCGTATATATACAAGCTTATACTTTAAAAGGCTGCGTTCAGAGTGACCCCTTTTTCAATATATAACGTATTGTCGTCGTCTATTGCAAAGAAATTCATATTTTTCAATGATTGTACAGAGGTCGTGGAAAAATGAATATGTATAGTACTCAGAAAGGACAAATATATTGTGTTATTCATATTCTTAGCAAAACAATGAATAATTACATTTATTTGATTTATTAATATATATCGTTGATGTATAATAAATAAATACTATACGACTGGGTCGCAACCACCATGTACATGGCGAAAAAGCCCGTCATAGTGACTCGCTTTTGCGCGTCGCGTTTCGGGATCAGCCTGTACATATCCAGTGACTTTCGTCATTATGGCCGGCATGACAGCGGCGACTGACGATGGATAATCTGTCTCTCGGTGGTCGCCACTGTTTTTGGATTGTACTATGCTTACCATCAGGCATAGTGCAGTCACTATGTCGTGCTTCAATAAAAAAAAAAGAAATTGTGTTATACAAGGATTAATTCAATCGAATTCGAATCGAATGAATAGAATTCGAATGCTAGGATTTAATCGATGTTGAGTCCGAAAACGCGAACAAGTAAATATGATAATAGTTTAGGGTATAAATTACTTGGAAGATTAAAACCACATTCCATCTCTTTATCAACCACTAGGTTTTTCCCGCGGTTTTGCCTGTATAAATGTAGATGTGACCTACCCTCGGGAAGAGTACATTTTATCTGTATGAAAGCCTCTGTCCCTTCCTGTGCCCCTGGCAATGCGTATGAGAAGTAATTGCGGCGTGACAGTGTAATAAACTAAGAGACTTACTATCGGATTTATAATATTAGTTATAACTGGCTGTACCCGCGAATTCGCCCGCTTGAAACCGTATATAACAAAACAGCGATTAATAAAATCATGTGAATATATTAAGTCAATTTACTTATCTACTTTTCTCTCGTACTTAAGTCGCATTGTTTAATTTAAAATTACAATAAATTTTCATAGAGTGAACCGATGTTAATGAAACAAAGACTAAAAGTTACTGGGAGATAAGTTTTATGATTTTGTCATGAACACAGTATTTTACCAGTGATGTGTGTTCAAACAGACAGACAGACATTTCTAAAATCGATTGTGATGTATTGTATTACTTATTCCGAGACATCTGCAACAATTCTCTTTACAAAAATCTCACAGTACAGACACGGTAGATTTACATTATATGTATAGACAAAATGACTATGTGTATAGTCATACGCTATGACACTTCATCGATGACTGACTCCATTTAGGTCTGTTATTTTCCTTTAATTTTGAATCTAGGTAATCTGGAGTGAATATGGACTCGATGCTGTACTGTTACATATTTTATGCATTTAAAAAATGAATATAAATAAACACGGAAATTTTAAATGAAAATTTAAAAATAAACCCTCACCTCGTATCCAAAACACGACTTGACCATCGCCATCTCTGACCAAATACAATGGTCTCACCGCTGACCATTGCTGTTCTACTGTTCCGATCATGTGATCTGGTGGAGCGAACACCTCGAGCCTCTGCAGCTGGCAAGGGAGTATCCTGGACGTGCAGGCGAATGGACGGCTTATACTCATCACCTCAGCCCCTCGGTTATTACAGACTCGTAGCTGCAGGGGTCGAAGCCCGTAGCAGAAGTAGCCCACCCACCATCTGAGGAGATGGCGTTATGTTGATTAAAATACCCGGCTGTTGATTTGGTACGTTGTTCCATATAGCGTCGTCTTTGTCTATCGCAGTCTTAATCTGTGCGAGAGTGAAAGAGAGAAAACTCTTTACACGATCGAAGCAAACCCATCTTAGCTGTATGAATCACTCTTGTCTCAATGTATTTTGCAAGAACTAAGCATTACCCGAAAATAATATGTTGGCTTTTCTAATAGCAAACAATTATAATGCAGTAGGGTAAGACCACGCTAGTGGATCCCCCATTTCCCACTTTAGAATTTAAATATTATTGCATTGTGAGGTAGTTAATAGGGATAATTAAATACTGAAACAGTTTTTAAAAGTTTCCATTTTTATTAAAAAAAAATTTTGAAGGCTTTTTAATTAAACAAAAAAATATTTCAATCAACTCTTTCTACATATCTTAACACTTTCGCTGCGTTACGGCAAGTATTTTGCCGTATTTGACAATCCGCCAGTGCGGCAGCTTGTTGTCCTTGTTTTGCGCGCGGTGCGGGGGCGATTTAACTATGTTCCTGTACGTGTAGAAAAAAGACAGTGATCTTTTCAATATTATTGCTTTTAATGTAATAATATTGTGCAGTAATAATATACGGCAAAATAGTTACCGTAACGCACAGTAAGGTAAGTATTTTTATTCAGTGCGGTACGGCAACTATCTTGTCGTACCCCGCCAACCCCGCGCCTCACTGCATGCGTCTGCGCGGCATCTCAATTTTCGTTAGTGCTGTGAGACGTACATAAAACCCACTATAATTTTTGTGCAGAAACCTACGCACATATCTAAGAATGAGACGTTCATGTAAAAAAGGGAATTAAAATTGAAGGTACAGAAGCAAGAAAGAAAGTTTTTCATTGTAGTAGAAGCTCGTATGTGACATCTAATTCTAAAAAAAAAAACATATTTGGCAATAACAAGGTAATTGAAAGTAATTGAAAGCGTTTCGAGAAACAAAAGGGACGATAAGGCTTGTTGTTCATGGTTAAATAGACACAAGGAGTCGAAAGCAGCAGGCAGCAGGCGTAGTTATTAGGCGCAGTTACTAGTATCGCCAATTTAAAAAATATTTAAATATCTTATAATTATGTTGACTAATTAAGAAATTACGATATGTTGATTTACACACTGTTAAATTTTAATATTGTGTATATTAATAGAGAGTAGAATATCTTTAAAGTATCGATTGTCATTTGAAAGTAAACCCCTTCCCTAGCATTTTTACACTTCTGTGCTATACGGCAAATCTATTGCCGTGAATGAATGATTTTGAAAAATCCCTATATATACTGAAATATTGTCCAGAATCCCGGGCTACTGCAGCTTGGTATACACGAGGATGTAGCCTATCGATTCATAAAAAAAAACAATTAGTATGGGGAGTTTCCACGTTTGTATGGACGTTGAAAGTCAGGTGCCGGTACGGCAAAATTGAGGTCATAACGCATAGCAGGAAATATAGATACGGGCAGTATTTGTCTCGTAACGCACTAACAGAAAGTTTAGACCTAATGCTGCCGCAGCGAATGTGTTAATGAAATTTTAAGGATTTATCTATTCCAATATTATGAAGAGGTAAAGTTTGTGACGTTGTGACGTTGTGACGTTGTAGGGGGTAATATCAGGAACTACTGGTCCGATTTGAAATATTATTTCTGTGCTATATAACTCATTTATCGAGGATGATTATAGGCTATATATCATCACGATAAGAGCAATAGGAGCCCAACACCAATGACGAATGTTTTAAATTCGGGCTTTTCTACTAACTTCCGCTGCGAGTTAGCCTTAGCCCAATGTAACTTTTCGAAGCGAAGGAAGTCGCGGACAAAGGCCAGTTGTTTAATATTATTATTACATTTATACAATTTTCAAAACAAGATACTATTTATTTATTATTATATTATTAACCAAATTTAAAGTTTACAAATGTGAATTTAAATACCTTTTCGGTTCAATAAATGTTTTTTTACCTCTTGAATACATGCATATAACATTATAGTTTATTATTTTGTAAGAAAATGTTACTGTTACTTTTAGTTTAATTAATATAAATTTATAATCACAGACTAACTTTAAGTAGAAAATCTGTAAGCAGGTCCTTATCTTTGTATTCCAAAGTATGTGAAAACCGGTCTTATTAATTACTAGCCTCTGCCCGTGACTTCGTTCGCGTGGAATAGTTACTTTGAGCTAACGCTAACACGCAGCGGAAGTTCTCAAGGGGAAAAAACCCCGATTTTGAAATGATCTTCATTGGTTCTCCGCTCCTATTGGTCTTAGCGTGATGACATATAGCCTATATCCTTCCTCGATAAATGAACTATATAACATTGAAGGAATTTTTCAAATCGGATCAAAAGTTGCGGAGATTACCCCCTACAATGTCACAAACTCACAAACTTTGCCTCTTTATAATATTAGTATAGATAAATATAATCCCAAAAGCTACACTCACCTGTTTTCTTCTTTAACGGTATATATGAGGTTCTGGTCGGGTGTGCTGACGAAGAACTTGTTCTTCTTTCCTCTCAAGAATAAAACGTTTTTAACTCGTAATCGTTTTGTTATGAACAGTCGGTCTACTGGTGTTAGTTCGTTGAGATGTGGTGGAGTTGTCTTCACCTCTGGCACCTGATAAAGATTACAATAACTCGCTCAGTCACAATTAATTCATGAGGGTACTTACGTATTATCGCCACCGCAGTGCGCTCGCCGACCGCTGCCGAAGCCGGCTCTCAGACGGTCTCTGTTTCAAAAATATAACCGAACCAAGAAAATGGGAAAAATAAATCGGATAGGTTAGGTTAGACTTTCGAAACAAACATATCGCGGTAGCGGTCGGCGAGCACGGTGCATTTAGTACGAAATTATCAAAAAATGTAATCCCAATAAAATATCGTTATCGTATCGTATCGTATCGTTATATATCTGCATCTATACTAATATTATAAAGAGATAAAGTTTGTGAGTTTGTGACGTTGTGATGTTGTGACGTTGTGACGTTATAGGGGGTAATCTCGGGAACTACTGGTCCGATTTGAATAATTCTTTCAGTGTTATATAGCTCATTCATTGAGAATGGTTATAAGCTCTATATATATCATCTCGTTAAAGCCAATAGGAGCGAAGCACAGATGAAAAATGTTTAAAAATCGGGATGTTTTTTCCTTTTGAGAATTGCTGCGTGTTAGTGTATCTATTCCACTCGAACGAAGTCGCGGGCAGAGGCTATTATAGTATACACCTAAAAATAATTGTAAAGCCTTCCGAAAGTACTCTCCCTAAAGCCCAGAATACACATACCTATCAATGGCATACCAGGGCATACGCCAATTACTGGCATTCCGTGAAACTGTGATAAAGATGCCTGCTTGTGGCATACCAGTTTTTAGAATCTAGAGCCCCCCTCCACACTTCCCCGCGAGGGAAAAAAATCAATCGAGCTACGATCTTTTGGTATGCTTTGTACTGCCATGCGAATTACGGGCAGAATCTCGATACATATGCTAGTAGCTTACACTTACCAGTAAGTAACTGGCGTACTTTTGTTCTAGCAACAAATATGTCTATTCTGGGTTAAAAGGTAAAATACATACCTTAATTTCAGTGACGATTGGAGCCGGTTCTTTCACAAGGTTCAGGAATGGTTGCGTCTGCGATGCCGGTATTGGGTAAGGATTTTCTTGCATCATATTTCTATTCTTTGATTTTCATCATCTTTGATATATAAATTGACAGAATAGATGTGTCAAAGAGTTTTGTTAAGAGAATTTTACATTTAAAATTATCAAAAAAAAAGGTTTGAGTGTATATTGTATTTGTTTGGGTACTTATGTATTGAATGCATCGCGCTCGCAGACCGCTGCGCGGCAAGCTCTTCTTATCCTTTTTCGCAAGTCTTACCTAACTTACTAAATGGAGATAAAACAGCAAGATGTCGAGTAGTAGTCCGGTGAAGCTGTTAAGACCTTGCTGGGTCAATAGCGTAGACATTTCGAAAAAAAAAAAAAATTAAGTAAGATGTCGAATGTTCTGCGAGCGCGTTGCATATAATACGTAAGTACCCAAACTTTTATAAAGCAAGTATTCAATACGTACGTAACTTTTTCCTACACCGAAAATTAGTACTGAGTACGTTTTTATTTATTTTAGTTTTTTTTAGTTACTGTTTTTTTACATTAGGTTCCACGCGGACGAAGTCGAAGGCACAACTAGTATTTAATAAACTCAGTTATTTATTCCATATTGCACATAATTTTTAATATTCCTCAGAAATAACAAAATTAATCATGGAAGCTTATATCATTGGATTAATGGTCGCACAAAGATTATAACATAAAATTGACATTTCAAATAAATCAATTCTTTTTTCACTCGAAATATGTATAAAATGAAAAAAAAGCTTGCATTTACGCTCCCGTTTCATGCAAATGGCAAATATTATTACTTATAGGGGGACTTCATTTAAATTTGTGGAAAAAAATAGGAAACTGTATCGCTTTTATCAATCGAACGCATTACAATATCCGATAGCTTACAATGGTTGAATAGGGTGACAACGTTTGAAACGTTAATTGTAATAAAATTGCTTTAAAAATATTTTAGATAAAAATTATTTGAAATTAATAATTGACAAGAAATTTATATACTGCACGCTTTTTTTTTATATTTTGTTTTAGTCTGCAGACTCTTGGTCCGCACCTTTTTTTGCTTATATGTAGTTTTTTTTTTTAACGTAAAAATCATATCCGTGAGCATATATATATAAACATTATTATTATTAGTAGTTTATTAAATATTCACTGTTTAATTATTATTAACTTTTTTTTGTTTTATATACTGCACGTTGACTCCACTGATATCAATAAATAATGTGGATATTTTTTTTTGTTTTTGTACTGTAGGGAACTGTATTATTTTGTCTTTAGAAAATCGACGTTGCAATAATGAAAGAGGTTTATATTTCTTATTGTGTATTATGTAGAAACATAATTTTAAAGCTAGTAACATTAATTAAAATATTGTGTTCTCTCAGTTAAAAAGAATTGTTAAATTTTATATTGTTGAAAAAATATTAGAAAAGTGTAGTTTCATATTTATTACAGCAAAAGTATAGTGGTATAGGTCTGTTCAAAATCTGGAAATTGGTTGAAATAGTAATCATAATATAATAGACATAGACTAACACTGACATGGAGTTTTTGGTGGGATTTTAATCTGTCATGTAGTGGATTTTATATTTTATTCATAATCTTGTGTTATTTGACTATATATTGTGTAAATTTGGTGGTGTTTTACGTAATATAGTTAGTTTATTATGCATAAGTGAAGTGAATGGAAAATAATAACACGGAGCATGAAATTCTGAGATGCCACAAAAACTCCCTGGAAGGTTCTAGCAAGGGATCCACCATCTTGTTAGAATATGGTTTCACACGATGCTTAATATTGGAATGATCACACGAAGTTTGTGATATTATTGACTACGTGACAATGGCAGTAATAATCGAAAAGATTGATTGCCAAAAATAAAGTTAAAAAAAAAAAACACTGACATGGTTACAATTCCAAAATAAAATGACAAAGAGATTTTTTTTTTTTTTTATTGAAGCACGACAAAGTGACTGCACTATGCCTGATGGTAAGCATAGTACAATCCAAAAACATCGGCAACCACCGAGCGACAGATTATCCATCGTCGGTCGCCGCTGTCATGCCGGCCATAATGACGAAAGTCACCCGGTACTGGATATGCAAAAGCTGATCCCGAAACGCGACGCGCAGAAGCGAGTCAGTATGACGGGCTTTTTCGCCACATACATGGTGGTTGCGACCCAGTCAGGCTGTAAAACCCTACCACCCCGCTTTCGCCATTGCCTCGTTCGTTGATCAGCAGGGTGCACCACGTGCAGGTGAGGTTGGCTTGGGTGTCTCAAGTCTTAAGATGTTACTCGACACCCCTTACACCCCAAGAATAAGACTAATATGGACTTTAAGCAAATAAATCCAGTCACATATAAAAGTTTTTGAATCCTGTATTTATTTGCTGTGAGAATTTTTTTTTCTGAGTATATTGTCATGGAACTATAATTGTAAATTTAAAAGTTATGTCACTACAATTTTTTTTTATATACAAAAAAAAAACGTAATTTATGTTTGTTTTTATAAGAATACTAAAAATAAATATGCGGTCTTTTGATGATAAAATGTTTTTTTTTTTAATTGTCCTAAGTATATAATATGGTCACTACATATTTTAATGTGCAAGCGCACGCGCCGCCCCGCGTTACCGTTTTATGCAAAAACGCAAATTTCGTTCGAAATTTGAAACGCTCCATTGTGTTACCAGCGCGGGATGAATAAAAATAATTGTTACCAACTAAGTTTTTGAGGGGACGCGGACGCAGGTTCCAGAAATGCATTATTCGTGCCCAGGAGTGTGCCGAAATTAACGGTGCTATTTTATGCAAGCGACATTTGAATAAGTAGCGTATTCTGCACGGTCAAACTGTTTGGGAAAGTAGGGCGATGATTTTTTTTCTTTATTTTATAAAAGAGAGAAACAAACGTGACTTTGAAGTTGATGTGAAGTGGTCGCTGTATAGCACAACAGTCATTGCAACAGCTTTAGGTGTATCACATTCTGGGTTCTGTCTACGTCCAGTAACCAAGCAGTGGGGTAGAAATATTTACCTGATTGTTTTGACACTTATAAAGCTGAAGAATTTGTTTTCTTGAATGCGCTAGTCTCAGGAACTACTATTTTATATTATACGAGGCAAACGAACTGGCGGGTTACCTGATGTTAAGTGATCACCGCCGTCCATAACACCAGGGGAGTCGCAAGTGCCTTGCCAGCCTATGTTTGGGGGGAATGGGAGAAAGAAGAAAATGGTGAGGGGAGAGGAAAGGGTGAGGGGAGGTGGGCTTCCAGCGCTCTCACTGATGAAACGAAACGCAACAATGCAAGCAGTTACTTCACGTCGGTTTTCTGTGGGTCGGGTGGTACTACTCCGGGCCAACCCACCTATTCCTGCTGAAACCAATGATAATAGCTCAAGCGTGGTTCTACCACCGCCATCTATTAACTACTGGTCCGATTTGAGAAATTCTTTCTGTTGTTAATACCCCATTTATCGAGGACTGCTATATGCTATATATCATCACGCTAAGCAGATAGCGGAGTACCAATGAAGAATATTCCAAAATGTTTTTTTTTTTTTTTCCTTTTGAGAGCTTTCGCTGCGTGCGCTGCGTAAACGGTAACTATCCAACGCCAACGATGTCGCGGGTACAAGCTAGTATGCTTATAAACCGAGACTCACGTCCTTTTAGTTTGTCGCGTTTCAGTTTAGGTAAGAAGCTAGTATAGCGATCTTCGCCGAAGGAGTCTAGATCTTTCAATAGAAGGTTGTTTTACAGGTCAATGAGAATAGGTTGTTTTTTTTGCAGCAAGAAGATCAGTGGGACATGCTGTGACACTTTTTAATGATGTTGAGTTTTTGATTGAAGAAAACGTTCGTTTTCAAATATCCATCATTAAATATCATAGAAGGCAGTACTTGACAAGTCCGCCTGGAATTAATTGGCCGCTATCACGTCACACTGTAGCAAAACACGAAAGATTTTATTTCCGCGAGATGTGCCTGAAAAAGTTAAATCTACAACTACAAATAGAAAGAGTGAAAATTAGTAATCAAAACAATAAAAATAATTTAAAAAACGCGTCTCTTGGTTGACGGTTGAACCTAACGACATTCGTTACTATGGTTTTTTTTTTTTCGATCTGACTTCGCAATTGACCTAGCAAGGTCTTAACAGCTTCACAGGACTACTCTCGGGTATTGATTTTTTTTCCCGCCAAGAAGTTATCCAAATTCTGGAAAAAGTAGTAGTCTGTAGGCGCAAGATTTGGTGAGTAGGGCGGATGACGGAGAACTTCCAACCCCAGTTCTTGCAACTTGGAACCTTTTAACGGGATCTAGTCTGTCATGTAGTCTATTAGTGAGTTTTATATTTTATTCGTAGTCTGTATAATTTGACTCTTTATTTCGTAATATTAGTGATATTCTACGTAATATAGTTCGGTTATTGTGCACAAGTGTATGGGAAACAATACCACCGAGCATGAATTCCGAGATGCCATATAAACTCCCTGGATAGTTCTAACAAGTGAACCATCATTTTGTTAGCACATTGAAACCATCATAAGACGCAATATTATTACCCATTTCAGTAATAATCTAGAAGATTGGTTGCCATCAATAAAAATATTATAAGATAGTTAATTATAATATTATACTAGAGAATCGCACATCCGAAAAACGCTTACGGAAAATTATATCTGTAATACATTGTAACATATTTATTGAACTAATATTCTGATAACCTAGAGGTCTTCCTATAGGAAAATGGGAATGAATAATAGTGATTTTAAGTTCTTAATTTTCTCATTACCGATTCTATGTTATGTCTCATTAACTTGTAATAAAAATAGACTAAATAATACTCTGAAAGTCCTCTATCAGTAAAAAACTCTTCAAAATCGATTCAGCTGTTTCGGAGATATTTATTCATTTGGAAAAATATATTATTTTACCAGTACCTTTAAACGAGCAATTCTTATATATTTTTATATATTCAGGATCTCGGAAACGATGTTAGCGATTTCCGTGAAACTTAGCTTAAACTCGATGATGATAAATCGAGCTAGTTGAATTTCATTCATAGAAAACTTTTTTTTTTATCTGAGATTTCAGGCAATGAAAAAATATAGATCGAATGTAATGGTAAATTTCGTCGCCGCTGTCAAAACAAAAATAGCTCGGAGATGGAAAGTGGCTGCATCGAAAATCCGTGTAACCCCAGTTTCGAATCAGAGATACAGCAAAATAGATGTCTTTTTTAAATATATTTTTTTGATGAAAAATGCTAATTTTGTGAGGCAAACCTAACAGTTTATTTTAATTTAAAAATGTATTTTAAAGAACCGAGTTAGGTTCGGTCACCCAGGTACTGATTAATTATAAGTAACAAATAATTATTATTATATGGTATTAAACAATGTCCCCAAACGCGTCTGTCTATCTGTTCGCGATAAACTCAAAGACATACTGAATGGATTTTCTTGCTGTTTTCACCAGCAGTTAAATAAAAAACTAAAATTGTCGTTTTTTTTATTATCAGAGTGGGGAAACTGCCAGTAAACAATAAAAGACTAATAATTATTCTCGTAAATTCATTTTTAATTCTCTTTTGTACTTCTCCAACATTTTTTTTTAATCTCACACATTATTAAATACACTCATGTATACAGTTTAGTGTTTCGAATACCGCTCTCAATTACATTATCACTGGTACTTATAACACTGTGTATTATATATATTATTTATTAATAGAATATTGTAGTGTTTATACAAATCAAACAACTAAGTATAAGGTCTTGGTAAAACTGTACACTCGTATCTAATCGCCGCAGTGGTAAAAAGAGGTAAGTCAAAAATTATATAAATTACTATAAATACATTTTCATTTTATTAGATTATATACATTTTTCTAAATAAAAAAAAAACATTTTGTTTTCTCATAAGTATAATACTTGGTTACGTAATTCTATCCACAAGAATATTATCATAATATTTGGTATATTAAAATAATCCCATAAGCATATATAGGTCTAAATAAGAAAAAAAAAACCCTGTTCATACAAACATACAAGGTAATTAATGATCTTTTAATTTTTTAGACATACTTTTTTTTTAAAGCCGATCCCTAAATAGACGAAAAGAAGGAAAAATTGTCAAGACTCAAGGTTACATATAACTAAACATATAAATATGTCAACGTTCTTTAATAAAAACTTATTCCTCAAAAGATCATAGAAAATTACGTTATCGCAGTTAAAAAATAGTATTTTAATGTGTATTCACACTAAAAGAGGTGTGTTCGAAGTAGTTCATTAAAATTGTGATCATTTGTAAATAATTGCCTTGAAATCCGTTGATTTACATACTTTGAATGGTCGAAAAACTAAATTATATAAATTTATAACTTCATCCACTTTACCTGTGCGGCATCGATTCTGACTTAATTATTGTTGATTAAGTTATAATACTGATACAACTATGCATATTACAAATGTAGTGTTTTAAGTGTAGTCCGGTGAAGCTGTTAAGACCTTACTGGGTCAATAGCGTAGACATTTCGAAAAAAAAAAAAAAAAGTGTTTTAATTTCTATGTATATTCCAATGAAGTCCACTTGCAAAGTTCATAATTTGAACTCAACAAGTTACTGATATCTCGTATATAATTGTGTATATTGAGAGACCTTCTAAGTATAACATAATTAGAATTTTGATCACTTTGATTCACCTTTCCCCCCTGTCAGCAAAAGTAAGCAAAGCTTACCCCACTCCTATGCTTACATAAGCACTCGTGTATTTGTTTTACACAATCTCTTGTAACTATCTTTACGAATAAGAAAAAAATAATATGGCGTAATTACCATTAAAATCCCCCCACAATTTCATCAAAAACAAGCAAAACATAGCAAATTTCCCATTTGGTGCTTATTATAATATTTGAAAGGTATCTCAATGATGTATCTTTGATATATTGATAAAACTATATTTAAAGTACATATCAACATAGTCAACGACCTATATATAACTAACAAATTTCCGCGGCTTCGTGCGTGTTTTTTATGAAGTAATCAACTCTTTATTTAATACTCATATACATATATAAAAGAATAACTGGGTAATAGAAAGTTACGAATTTTCATTCCTTCTTTTTAATTTTGAAAAACCCTTCTTTTAGGCCATCTACAGTGTAAAATACTCCATTTCCAAATTTTCTCAACCCTAATTTTGGCTGTGCATTGAGATGTCAGTCAGTTAGTCTTATATATATATATATATATATATATTAGGAAAATAAAGGTCGTTTTGCTAGAGTCTGAAAATGGTTATCACGATCCGAAGCCGATATTTAGTTGCGATCGCTTTGCTATTGCGAAATAATTAATCACGTTAGTAATTGAGAACGGTACGAAATGAACGATTCACACACGCACCTAAATAATAACAAAATGTTCATTTTCACTAATTACTAATAATTATTGCAAGGCACATCGACCTCGGTAACATTTTATATTCAGTATTTTTTCGTATGAATCTTTGTTCGTCGTATTTAACGTCATTCGGAGACAGCTGCAGAGTTATGGTTTTAGGGCTAAAAATCCATTACCCAAGTTGACTATAGAACAATTAATTTTATATACAAATACTAGCTAATCCAGGCACGCGCTGCTGTGACTTAGTTATTACAAGTTGAATTGAATAAAACACGTGCACCATGAAAGAAACTGGAGTTCAAAAAGAAATTTACAATTAATAAATATTAATAATAAATTCCAATAGAGCATTTTTGTCCGATATGCACGAGTAAATTCGAGGTAAATCCAAAAATTTAACCCTGACAACACTATCGTGATAAGTCATTTTCGCCCAAATATAAAAAAATAAATTCGAGGTAGTTTTCGCAGTTTTAGTTCTGGCAACACTGTCATATTATGTCAAATGGATTTAAAGCCCGTGACCAATCGGATACCTATTTTACATATGATGTTATAACTTAACAAAAAAAGAAACAATATAATTCTCAATAAAATTGAACTAACCCTTATTAAAAGGCAGTTGAATGTCTTAAATAATAATATATTTACAGGGATGTTCTCGTAAAACATAATTTATTTAAAACTATATTCAAAATATCATAAATTCATCACAAAAAGAAAAACTTAACAAAACAGCACGTGAAGTTCTCAACCAGTGTTAGGTTTTAAACGCAACATATTTAATTTATCATATAATACATTATTTTATTACAGTAATTCGCCTCTAACAAGCAACATTTCGCTATATTATACAGTAAATGTATGTAGTAATGTAATAACATATATATGTTCAATAAATATCGTATAAAAATATACTTTACGTTATCACATCGTTTTTTTATCTGTGTAAAAAATATGGTCCATATTTGTAGGCAAATCTTATTTAAAAATGTAACATTTTCAAATGTATTGTCAAACCTTGAAGTATGTAAAGACTTTGCATGAACTATATTCCATTTTTTAATCCAGTAAAATGACAATCGCTAATGTCAAACTAGAAAATAATGTTGCCATATTATTACCCTTAATGTCATCCAATTATTTTTTTTTTCTTCGGTATAGCCTCTGCCTGTGTAGGCAATTGTGGCAAAATACGCGTTTTAAACTTAACTACCAAATGTTCAGTGTAACAACATAGAAAGATCTAAAATAGCAACATGCCGCCATCGGCGAATCACCAAAGGGGGGTAGATACTGTGCTTTGAATCCTTTAGAGAAATATTTTAACTATCCATTGAATGGTAAAATTTGAAATATTTAATTGTGTTATTTGAATTTGTTGACTTAAATATTCCGTATTATTTAATGTGCTCTATAATTTAATACTATATTTTAGTATTCTAAAAAAAAACTTATGCCAAAGCACTAACAAAATTTACACGATTTGATAAAATAATATATCGTACGGCTTATTATTAGTTTCGATTGACTGTTGATATTGTACATTTTAAAGGCGAAATAACTGGCAACACATGAAATGACATTTTACGGAGTAAAAACGCAGGCAATTTGTAAATTCATAATTTTAATTTCAAAAGTCAAGAATAGTATTTTTTATTTTATTAATGCAAATTATACTATTGATCTCTATCCATAGATAGAGTCGAATTTAAGAGGAGAACTGAGGCACCAAGCATGAAGGCAATCCCCAAATAATTTTAACATAATTTCACTTGGAGATATTTTTAAAAATTGTGCCTTGTAATCATATTTTTTTATCTTTGCCAATTAAATCCGAAGAAAACGAAACTGATCGCAATGATGATCTTTAAGGTAGACCCATGTCCAGCAGTGGCTTCCCTATAGCTGAATTGAGGGACACTTGTCGGAACGAATGTTGTATTATTTTATTTTAAATGTTCAAACATTCGTACTTTGGTGGCCTCTATCGTATGAATCTCAGACCAATTTTCTTTGCCCTAAATCCGACCCTATATATAGATCATTTCTCAGAGAAGTTTTGAATACTGTACTCAGGTAGAGAGAATCGTATAGTACTTTTATGGAGTTATGTATGATTTGCATTAAATATACACAATAATACACAGATTATAATCTGTAATTTTAGATCATCTGTATAGACATTTTTATCAATTTTATTACACTTTAATTCAATAGTAATGTGTTCTGTACAACAAACATGGCAATTGAATAGTTTTTATATATTTTTGAAGGAATATTAAATATTTTTGTAAAAATTACATTTTAACCTACATAATATATAACCCTACAGTTTTCAAAAAGTCATTTAATAAAGAATAACAAAGTATATATTAATATCATCTCAAAAAATATTTCTCAAAACGAGCACCTTTTATTTATTTCCATAGCACTTTAGATATGCGTATTTAATTTTTAATATTCTATTATTATTTTACGTTTTGTGCATCATATCACATTGTTACGTAAAGCTGCATAATTTTTTACGACTGGTAACACTCGTGATTTCGTACGGTCATCCGGCTTAAAGGACTTGTATCCAGTGGCCGTAAAAATTAAGTTTTGGCGTTATATTAGTCAGTAAGTATCTATATTGGAGTTTTTGGCGGGATCTCAGTCTGTCATGTAGTGGATTTTATATTTTATTCATAATCTTGTGTTATTAGACTCTATATTTTGTAAATTTGGTGGTGTTTTGCGTAATATAGTTAGTTTATTGTGCATAAGTGAAGTGAATGGAAAATAATACCACGGAGCATGAAATTCTGAGATGCTACAAAAACTCCCTGGAAGGTTCTAACAAGGGATCCACCATCTTGTTAGAATATTGACTGACACGACGCTTATTATTGAAGTGATTGCACGATGCTTGTAATATTATTGACTACGTGACAATGGCAATAATAATCTGAAAGATTGATTGCCAAAAATAAAGTGAAAAAAAGTATCTATACTTCGACCTGTTTTTTCTAATGTATATCCATATGTATATCAGTTTCTTAAAAAGCCTTTAATAAGCTCCTTTAACATTTTTCGATTGAAGCGCCACCTATGGAATTCAGGTTTTACGATCTTTTTGGCATTAAACCAACGTATATTTAAAATGTGAATAATTTTGTTCCAAAAATATAGAGTTTGCTAATAACGATTACAGTGCCATCTATGAATCCATTAATTAAACCAAGGTCTCAAAAAACTAATGTGTTGTAGTTTTTATCTGTGAATTTATTTAGAAAATCACAAACGAGACGTTCTAACGCTTATTGTAATCAAATATATTTTGGATATAACTTTCTGAAGACGCATCAATTTTAATTAAGTATGACACTTGACGATCATTCATCTATGTTCATGTATATTGTTCACGTGTTTTTTTTAAATCCGTATAAGATTAAAAAACTAATTTGACTATATTATATTACAACGCCATCTATTGACAACGGCTAAAACATTAGACGATAAAAATATTACGAATACTTCGGCGAGTGTTCGATGGAGTATTAAAAATGACGACGTTTTATTCATAGTATTAATATATTTTTTAATATAAGAATGATTTATATTTGAGTTATCTACAATTAAAATTTATTGCGCGGATCGCGGTATCACAGTTGCTTTTTCTCAGTCAATAGATGGCGTTGGCACATATGTCGAATTATATTATAGTGCCATCTATGGACAATGTATAAAATATTAATGAAAAAATATAGCAAATATTTCGGCAAATGTTTAACAATATTTTTTAATGTAATTGATTCATTAATATTTTCGTAACCTACATTTAAACTTACGAAGGCGCGGGTAGCGGTATCACAGTTGCTTGTTATATATCAATAGATGGCGTTAAACACGGTAGTTAGTAGTGTAGGTCGATAGATGGCAGTGTGCTAAGCCCCGAGGTCCATGTCGAAGCAGTGCTGTCGCGGGTGCGAGTGCGGGGAGTGGGGGGCGTGGTGGTGCGGACCCCCCAGCAGGAGGCTCGGGAGACAACCCTCCGTGAGTGCGGAGAGCCCCCCGAGACCCATACTTGCATCTGACATAAGCGATGACGAACCTGATAAAGAATTATTTAAGATTTTGAATGCATTAAAACTTTATGTATATATAAATAAATAGCGGGCGCGTTGGATGTTGCTTCGTCTTGAGCTTTGACAAATGATATACATTTTTTTATTAACATGAGGAAATCCTTTCCGGAGGAGCGAGTGAGTTATATCTGACTCGCACGGATTAAAATTCCATGGTGTAACAACAGATCATATTTGTTGTGGCGGCAAGGGATCGTACTAGTTACTGGAATGGTGACCTCCGAGCTCCTACCTAATAGGGAGACAGACTGAGCTCCAGCTGCCTCCACTCATCAGCCGGACCTGCGGAATGAGGAGACGGGCCCTTGGAGATTCCCTCAGGTCAGACTACGGAGGTGGAAAAATTGCCTGCTCCTCTTGCCGCTTCTCCGCCGGTGGAGAGGGTCGCTTACAGGATTATCTTCGCGAGCCCTGTCCGCCGCCTTGTTCTGCGAGATGACCTCCTATTAGAAGGAGGTCATTGTTTGTCACGCCACTTCACTACCGAGCATGGCCGAAACCACACTCGGCAGCGATAAACCCGCTCCTACCACCGCAGCCAGAATACGGCGCTGTCTCTCCCACGCAGAGTGTCGTGTGCGAAGTCTTCCACAGCACCGCATTCATGACGCGCGGCGGTTGGCTCTCTGCCAGCGATCCGGTGCAGGTACCATCGGAAACAACTGTGTCAGGTGAGCACCTGCACCAGTCGGAACGACAGGGAGCCCCACTCCCTGTTTAAAAATTCCGGCAGGACCGGCTGGACGGCTTCAATTGTGTAACGTGCGTCCGCCAGGTCCTGCCTCCACTGCTCCATAGCTCCCTCCCTCTCCAAACACCTTTTTGCTTCTATTTCCCTGGGAGCTGGAGGCACACTAGTTCTCTTCCTTGCCGCCGTTAACTCATACACGGTGGCAAGAACTCTCTACTTCAGGTCCCAGCGTAGGGAGCCGGCAAGCACGCATGCCGCTGACAAATTATAATCCTAAACCTTCCTCGTGAATCACTTTGTCGACTGGTAAAGTTTGTCCACTAGTTTTTGAGTTCATCACGAACAGATACGTGGTAAAGGACTTTGCTTTATAATAAGTATTCATATGATAGAGATCTGCGATTGTGTGTGCATTACGCAAAATGACTAGACATATTTCTATTTAAAAGGAAACACAATCTTTATAAAGTCTACGCTGATGTGTGTAGTGGGGTAAGTGATGTGGTGCGCATGCGCCAGGGAGGAAAGTAAACGGATAACAGATTGCTTATCGAATCCTGCCATTATTCTTACATTGTTTTATTAAGATTCCTCATGTAAATCTAAAACAATAATAAAAAAAGTGAATAAACTGAACTGATTGTAACATAAAATTAGTGAAAAATAGTATTATATTTATAGAATTGATGAAAAGCTTATTAGAAAAATATAATAATTGTATGCCAGTGCTTTAAGAATGAAACTTCATATTGTTTCACAATACAAATGGCAATTTCATTTATAAAATTAACGATCTTTGTATAAGTAATTGTTTTTATAAATTTCACTACCTTTATAAAACTAACCATTTTTGTAAAATAGACTGTCTTTATGAAACCAATCAGTTCTGTACATGAAATAATCATATAAAAATTTGTAAAACTAAAAATTTTTATTCATCTTCAGTTATTTACCAAGTTTTAAATGTAAAATAAAAAAAAAACACTGATAATTATTCCAATTCTCTTACCAGTCGTATGAGGGAAGGATGCGCTGTTATCGTCGTGCAGCATTGACATATTTCTATCGGCAGCTTCTGCCACCACATCGCTTAAGCACAGCTGGGACGTTGGAGACGAGCAGAGCATGGGATCACCTGGAAAAAGATGCCTGATTTTAGATCACTACCAATTAGTGAAGAGGAGTCTTAAAAACCAAATTAAATCACCAATTCCGAGAAGAAAATTCTATAAAAAAGGAGAGATAATGGGTTTTGGGTGAAAGATGGCTGGAGATCTTTCTAGTTCCTCAAATAAATCTGAGTTTTCAGGCATCATGACAACTTTTTTTTAATTTTTGGTATCCGTTTTTCTAGTAGTTTAATACTGCTATTGTCGAATATAATATTACAAATTTCTTGCGATGACTTTAATTAATTAACAAGATGATGGCCGCCTCGTTGAACTTTCCAGGTAGTTTTTGTGGTATATCAAATTCCATTCTCCATGGTGGGTGTAATTTCTCACTCACTTGTGCACAATAATCAAATTATATCACGTAAATTACCACGAATATTACAATATATAGATATAGCCTACTTAATAAGGATTCATATTATTATTTAATACACAGTGCATACTACACTTAGCTTGTCTCACGCACACTATTATTAGGAGTAAAAAACCAGAATACCTGTATACTAAATTTGACTGGTATAGGAACATTCATAATATAAACTCAAGATCTAAAATAAGAAACACTGTATCCCTACCTAAACCTAAGTCAGTACTTATTCTTCTTCTTATTCAGTACTATGAAGGAAGTTTCAAATATGCGGCGTCAAAAATTTGGAATAATATACCTCCTCCATTACGGACAAAAAACAAATTTATATTTAAGAAACTAATGAAACTAAAAATTCTTGAGTAACAAATATTAGGCCGTTTATAATTATAATTATATTCTATCAACAAATTTGACGCATTCATATTATGTTATATTGTAATGTTTTTCTCTTATTATTTTATTTTATTTTTGTTTATTATTATATTGTAGCAATAGATATTATATTTAAATTTATGTCCACACTTAGGCGCAAAAAAGTAATGCTTGCTTATAATTTAGCCTGAAATTTGAGGTTTGGCTGAAAACCAGCGCCGTTTTCAAAAACGGCAATACGCTGACGCCAGGCCTCATTGCCATAGTTTTACATGTTTCATATTTAAAAGTTTTTTTTTTTGTACAACTGTATTCAGCTATGACAATAAAAATCTTTCTTTCTTTCTTTCTTTCTTTCTTCTTTCTACTATTTAATTCAATAACAACAATAAAACCAAGTAATTTTATTTAACTCAAGAATGCAATAATACAAAGAGTAAATACAATTTGATTATTAAGAGATTTTAAAATTCTATGTTTCACAAATGTGGTAAGAGCGGAAAAAATATTTAAAGAAATATATACATCGCAAGTTCCATACTCTAGCATGAGAAAGGATCTCTCGATTTCAATAAATGTCTTCAATCGCTGAAATTAAAAGGACAATAAAGAAACTTGTCTAGGAGCGTACCTTGTGTGACTGGGTTATGTGAATCATCATCCATGAGGTCCTCGATTTGGGCAAGGTTGAGGACAGCGTCACTGTCCTCGTTGCCCAGCAGCCCAGGCGACGGAGACAGTCGCATCTAGAATTAAATCATGATGGTAGAGCCACGCTGAAGCTATTATTGGTTTTAGCATGAATGGATCGGCTCGACCGGGTTAGTACCACCCGACACACAGAAAACCGACGTGAAGTAACAGTGCTTGCATTGTTGCGATTCGTTCGGTCAGTGAGAGCGCCGGAAGTCTATTTCCCATCCTTTTCCCTCCCCTTTTCTTTTTCCCTTCCCTCTACCCCTCCCATCGACCATTTCCCCACCCTCCTAAAACAGGTTGGCAACGCACTTGCGACTCCCTTTGTGTTACTAGTGTCTATGGACGGCGGTGATTGCTTAACATCAGGTGACCCGCCTGTTCGTATGACATAAAAAAAGAATTGCATTCTACCTATATATATATCATATAACTTTTTTTTTTAATCATCCCCAGATGGGAAAATAACTCTGTCTGTAATAAGACATCATCTAACGCCCATCTAATTATCTACGGTCATTAAGGTAAAACATTTATTATCAAAAAACCACATGATCATCTGGCATCAGGTGAGATTGAGGTCGAAGACTAAACGCCTATACAAAACCTTGGGAGAGAAATTTTTACTAAGTGCCCATATATTTCAAATTACTTATTTGTTAGCTATCCTATATGCAAAAATAACCCTGTCTGTCTGTAGGGCTTCATCTAATGCTCACCTAGTTAGCTACGATCATTAAGGTAAGAATTTGTTATCAAAGGCCAATACGTGTCATCTTGCAGCTGCATTTTAGACTCTATCGTCATCAAGTGGTATTGTGGTCAAACACCAAAAAACCTATAAAAAACTTTGGTAGAGAAGTTTAAATGTAGTGAAACCGTACCTTCATGTCTTTATGAGTGAAGAGGGTGTCGGAGACAGGGTCGAGACAGAGGTCCGGCTCTAGGCACCCGAGAGAAAGTCCCTCCGAGCGGCTCAGTGGCGAGCACGACCCCAGCTTCAGCCCGTCTGGTATACGAATATCTACATTTATATAATCATAATCATTTATAATCCCACGAGATCTTCACTTCAATTTAATTTAAAAAAAAAACCAGCGGTTTGAGCATAAAAATCTTAAATTCCATGAACTGTTTAAAACCAAAAGAGTTTAAGCTCCATACATGCGACCTTTCGATGCATTGGTCAATAAACTCTTGGTAGCATACATTTCAAAGAATACCGTATTTAACATAGAATTTAGAAAACGTCAATAATAATGGATTATTTCAAGGAAATTTATGGAAATTTGGCCCTATATTTAAAGACAAAAGCCACATGATAACAACTGTTCAGTGAAATACTAAAGATAGTTACCTAATGCATCGAGAGCAGAGAGACATTCTGTTGAAGGCATATCCCGGAGCAGGTCTGGAGGCGGTTCCCCTAACTCCATTAGCGGTGCTGGTTCAGACTTCGGTAGAATCACCTCCTGCAACAAACAATGAAGTGAAATTGAAGTTTGATGTGAAATCATATTGAAGATTCTGCTGATTGTTTTGGTCAATCTTTGAAGGGAGTGGATCAATTTTGACTACAATTTTACTGTTGGATTGAAAACTTTTCAGTGGAATATTATTTTTTACCATATGAAAACCATGTGTCACTTCCCCGTAGGGCATATTTTGTAATTATATAATCTAACATCACGTCTTCATATCCACCTCTAATTTTGTAACCCATTATGTGGCCTTAGGTCTTTTTCTGCAAGGAGATACGACCATAATATCCACACCATCCCACGACGTATTAGCTATATGAAACTCTAGTTCTATATTTTCTCACATAGGTGATCTTTCAAAAACATATATATACATATTATATACATACACATATATATTATATCCGGTATGTATTTTCAGGCTTATGGTGGTCAAGATGCAGTCGAGATAGTAATCGGGCTTTTTCCCACAGACACATTTTTGTAATATTGTGTAACATTTGTAAAATTTTCAATATCTATATTTTGTTATTATTATTATTTGTGTATATAGTATAAGTACTGTAAGGGTGTATTATTTTTTTCAAAAAACCGACTACACGTCCGTACATTACTTTGGCCCCTCATTGAAAATCAGCGCTGCAGTACCACCCAGTTGTACTGCAGCATGTAGCTGAACGGGGGTGTCATTGTTGGATTTTAATAAGCAATGTACACTTTATCTAACTTGTTGTATGCGATGTTTTCCAACAATAAAGATTTTTTTTTTCTTTTCTTCTTCTTTTTCTATTTCCCAGGTTCAGGTTTCCTCGCGATGTTCTCCATCACCATCAGCCAATAGCGTTACAAATTCTCAAATTACTAAATGTACGCGAATTCTGAATAATTCCTTGGATGTCGAATTGACATTTCATCAGTCCATTCTCTCGACCACCACGACCAACCTAACTAACCTAATGGAAGTAACTTGAAATGGATAAACTAGTCCTAGGTGTTGTGGCAAAGTTACATATAACAAAATAAATGTGGTCTTTTTAGTTTTCCACGTAAAATCTTAACCATTCTTAGGAGAACGAAGTCACGAACACCAACTAGTTTCTCATAAAGGGGTAGATCCTGTTGGTCTTTTAACTGAGGAAACAGTTACAATACAGCACATTAACAATGAATTGAGTCGCAATGTTTCAAAATAAACCAAGTCTCAATTTAGTCCTTTATATAGATCTTTAGTTTTTCTTTTAGATTTTCCGAATTATTCTACCGTGGACCAAGTCCAGATTTTGGCATTTAAAAGATTTTCTTCTTTTTTTTTTCATGATCTTCAAATTATACGTGCAAAAAAGTTACGAACTTTTAAGAAAACTTAGAATGTTACAAATGTCTAAATTTGGACTCAGTTCATTTTAAAATGTAACGGATCCATTCTGTTTTGGTGAAGCAGTAAAATATGATGATGTGACCGTACCGGTTGAGTACGTGGTGTTTCAGGTAAGGGGTCAGGGCCAGTGGATTCGATTCCCGAGTCGTCCGTGTGCGGCGACGACCATCCACTCTCACTGGACGATACTGGTAGACCGTGAACCCTCGCTAGCCGTTCTAGTTCCTGATAATCAAATACATTTTTTTTACCTCACCTGTTCACAGTCACATCTAAATTTTAAATGATGATATGATTTAAGATGGAAACACGATAAACCTAAAAAGGGATTGCTTCTTTTAGTATTTAATAGGAGGCAAAAGAACAGACGGGTCACCTGATGTCAAGTGATCACCGCCGTCCATTGACACTAGCAACACCAGGGGAGTTTCAAGTATCTTGCCAGCCTGTGTTTGTGGGGACGGAGTAGGGAAGAGGAAGTGGGAGATTGGGGAGGGGAAGGTGGCACTACGGCGCTCTCACTGTCCGAACCAAACGCAAATGCAAGCACTCTTACTTCACGACGGTTTTCTGTGGGTCGGGTGGTACAACCCCGGACCAGCCGACCCATTCATGCTGAAACTAGTAAAAGGTTCAACGTGGCTCTACCATCTACCTCTCAATTATAGCTAATATAAAGCTTATAGCTAATATATAGTACATATGGGTGAGAGTAGTAGGTAACTAGACTTATTTCAACAAATTCTAAGACTTTGTCACTTTTAACCAAACATATATAAGTTAATTCAAGTGTGTCACAGGTATATTTATTTGGCAAGCGCTATAATACTAAGCAGCTTAATGGATACCCTGAAATATTGTTACAATCGTCTGAATAGTGTCATTGACATAAAGTATATTTTAATATGACGTTTATAAATGAAAAATATAATGCATACAGTTGACACGCGATACAAGTCAAACTTTCCAACAATGATAAAGTATTTATACCGAGCGACTGTTTAGTCGCCAGCAATATTTTTACAGGATAATCATAAGTCGATTTTCGTTCTTTTGAACTTGTTAATTAGTAATACTATTTGCAATACTTATTTAACTTAGACAATCATTCGTCATGAGACTATTCGAATATCTAATAATTGGCAAATGAATTTTTTTTTTATTTATTGTAGCACGGCAAAGTGACTGCACTATGCCTGATGGTAAGCACAGTACAATCCAAAAATAATAGCGACCACCGATTGACACACTGTCCATCGCCGGTCGCCACTATCATGCCGGCCTGTAATAAGCTGGATGTGCACAGGCTGATCCCGAAACGCGACGCGCAGAAGCGAGTCACTATGACGGACTTTTTCGCCATATACATGGTGGTTGCGACCCAGTCGGGCTGTAAAACCCTACCACCCCGCTTGCGCCATTGCCTCGTTCGTTGATCAGCAGGGTGCACCACGTGCAGGTGAGGTTGGCTTGGGTGTCTCAAGTCTTATGATGTTATTCGACACCCCTTACACCCCAAAAATCATCTGAATTACAATTACTTCTTCCATTCAATTTCTCTCGTAGGAGAACAGTTGCTATATAATAAATCCCGGTACATCGATATTTTAAATTTCAAAACATCGACGTTTATGAACGATATATGGATGTATCGTTTACATCCCTAGTAATAAATCGATTAGTTATTTTCACAAATATTCTATTCCTCTCTTACCTGTATCCTCAACATGAGTTTCCTATTGTGTATCTCTATCTGTTTCCTTCTCTGCTCGCTCTGCTTCAGCCTGTTCACCTCGTCTCTCAAACATTTGATATAATCTACGCTGCTTTTTAATATCGTGCCCTTGTTTGGCCTCACGTCCCTTATCACCTCGTAGAATGGGTCGTTGGTCTTCGGTAGCAAGGTCCCGAGTTCTTTTATGCGGTCGTTTATGTTAAACCGACGTCTGCGTTCAACTGTAACCGGAAATTATGAAAATTATATTCACATGTCAAAGATGCTGAACCCGTTTAATTATTACCTTGATTTGTAAATACCATTGCTAAAAGTATTTTCCTAAAAGTAGTCATTTGCATTGATTCATACAACTATTGAAATTAAACACACACATATATAACTTTAACTGATATACTGAATAACAGTTTTTTTTTTAATAATGTCTCAATTTTAATATAAATTTTGCCTGAAGAGGTCCGATCCCTATAACCAGTTGTAATTCCTAATATATTGGCAGACTTAGATATGTCACTTTCTGGCCTCAGCGAGGATTTATCCAGTAATGGAGATGGATTAAAAATCGAAATTTAAAAAAAAATATCAACCGTCCCGGAGACTACTTTAGAAATTTCCAGAATATCTGTCGATTGTAATAGAAACTAACTCATATTGTGATTGTCTTTCTTCTGCCTGTCCTTGGCTAGAGCATGCATATCTGCATCGGAGAGCAGTGCGCAGTCTCCAGCAACGGAACTTGCTGCTGAGGGTGGCCCGGACGACGACAAGGGTCCTGCCCCACTGTCCAGGGAAAGGATATCTTCTAGAAACTCATCTGCCTATAATATAAACATAATCAGTTTAATGAATTGGTGGTATGACCACAATCTCTAATGTTACTTCAATTTATAGTGCGACAGAAAAACGATTTTCCAGAAAAAAATCTTTTGTTGCACATGGAAATTACAATGTTAAAGTAAATTATAATATATAAGTAACACAATATAACCATACTGAAATTTTAAAAAAATAATTATAGATCAGTCAATGCATTCAGCAGCACCGAATAACTTTTATTTGCTCTAAAGAGCATCTAAAGATACAAAATACATTGTATCTAAAGATACAATGTTGCTAATCACCAAGTGAATTAATTATCAAACATTTGTAGTCTTAAAGTTTCAAAGCTTAACTTTCTCCCGTTTTATTTATTTATAAATACTTTAATTTTTAATAAACTTAATTTAAAAGAAATGTGTGATAGTGTGGTAGAAATAACACCTATAGTAATAGAAAGAGAGGGTTATTCTTGTGTAGGTTTACACTTAAAATTTAGCCATTATTTTGAAATTATTACCTCTGAGTTATTGGTGCCCACGGAACATATCCCCGGGCTGAGTACACTGGAGGTAGAACCGCGGTCTGGTGAGGCGGGTGGCTTGGTACCTAACTCCGGTGCTGACTGTATGGGTGCTCCACGCGTCGTGGAAGAAACCTGATATAAGAGTATTCACTTATCAAAATCTATTCTAGTTGGCAAGGTAAGGAGTTTATGGCAGAATCTTAGTTGTTCATGTATGTAGTAAATTATATATTTTATTCATAATATTGTGTTATTTGACTCTCTAGTTTGTAATATCGATGGTGTTTTACATAATAAAGTTCGGTCTGTATACAAGTGAAGTGATTGAGAAATGACACAACGGAGCATGAATTCTGAGATACCACAAAAACTCTCTAGAAAGTTGTAACATCACCAACTTGTTAAAAAACTGAAGTTATTACAAGATATTTCTAATATTATTGCCTACACGATAATGACAGTAATAATCTAGAGTATTGGTAGCCAAAAAAAATGTATATGAAGGCCAGAAATGCAAATTTGCGACTTCCATTCCATATTATACATCATAAAGAAATATGAATTATAACTTGTTTCTTAATTTTATTCTTAATTGTGTCTTAATTCCAAGAGAGGATGTAATGATTAAGCAATTTAAATAAATATTAGCATCGTCATTCCATTAAAAAAAATGTGCTAATTTCCACTGACCTGTGCATGTGGTTGGAAGGACTCACTGAGGTACTGTCGGACCTGGCTCTTCTGCTTCTGTATCACGTGATACCTGGTGGGGTTCTCCAATACTGTTCGGACCTGAAAGTAAGTTCAGAAAAATCGTTGTAATTTTACCATTGTCTTTAATCGCCGTAAAATTGCTATGCATTATGTATATATGGTTATAACAGACGTAGAAAATTGGATATGAATACCCGAAATCAGAAGATTAAATGTTGTTTAAAACAATTTGTGGGGTATTTAGAAATCTGTTGCAATTCACTATTTGGACTCTCTTGTGATCTTAAATTTCCATCTAATCATTAATCCAATTAAGTTTACCTGAAGGACTTGTGGCGGTAATTCGACGTGCGGTGTGATCCGAGGCACCTCCGTCGGAGTAGACTTCTTCTTCTCTTCATTATCTTTGGACTGGCCTGCTTGCTGTATCTGAAGGTGGAAATACAAGTCTTCATCAGATAATTGTCGAGGACAAACAGGTAATCTAAGTGAATGCTAAAGACGGTAACTCAAGAAATATGGCACTTAAACACCAAATTACTATTGAAGATGAACCATAAATGAAATTATTACTGATCAATGGAATAGAACAAAGAATGCAGGAAACTACAATTGATATTGTATCCCTAGTAGATAATTTCAAATAAAAAAAAAATGTCAAAATTTTTGAAACCGACTTGCTATAGATTGGGTATAGGATTGGTAAAGGAGGTATAAAAACACTCACTCGATCAGTTTTTGGTGAGATCTTGGAAGGTTATGTAGTGGATTTTATATTTTAATATAGTTAGGTTATTGTGCATAAGTGAAGTGGATGAGAAATAATACCACGGAGATTCTGATTTGTCACTAGAACTACTTGGAGAGTTCTAGCAAGAGCCATCTTGTTAGAACAATAAAATGATCGCAAGAAACGTAAAATCACTACCAACTGGACAATGGCAATAATAATCTACTAAATAGAAGATTGGTAATAAAAAAAATACTCACTTGTGATTCCCTTCGTAGTTGCTCCTGTGCATGCTCTCGCATCAACTGTTGCTTCAATTGTGTGCGTGACGTCGGCGTCAAGGTTTTGAATGTAGGCGGGCTGTAACAAAGAAGCATTTAAATTAGTTCATGCATTTCTTCCAAAGATCTTTACTATAAACTAGCGGCATTTATGGTAGGTAATCACAGTACTCTCGGTAACTAAATGTATCCTCCCTGATATTAATTATTTAAAAAATAGAAATGATGGGTCACTTGCCTATAACCCGTTTCGCAATGGGACTCGCTTCTTGGTTTATAAAGTCCACTGCCAAAGTTAAGTACTCAAGCCTGGGTCGATATGGCGATGAACCTATTCCTACACCTGAAATTTCTGTATGAGAATCCCCATTTGTATGGTAATTGCGAACTAGTCTTTATGGACTAAAATTTACCTATAATATATAACTTTATTAACAGACTTAAAAAAGAAGGGGTTCACAGTTCGGCTGTATTTTAAGGTTTGATACCTCAAAACCACATCAATTATTAACCGATTTGGGTAATTTCTTTTTTAATTGAAATGAGATTTTTTCACGGGGATTCAATTGTATAGATACACTGGAGAACTCAAAATTGAGTAGGAAATTCATTGTTATTTCTGATACAATTATATTGGTTGATTTCTGACAATCCAAATCTTGGTAGGTACCTAACCATGGCCATGGATATTCTCGTGCGTTTGTCCAGTGTAAATAATTTTGATGTCCGTTTTTTTTAATTAAATTGTTTTAGTGTTTAAAGAGTTTCTCGTCAATGTTTTAAATTCGTATATACAAGTTGAATTAGCATAAAAGTTGTTAATTACAAAAATAAAACATAAGTTACTATTAATTACAATAACATGCGCTCGTCCAGTAGTCGAAATTCGACCATAGGGGGAAAACTGTTATCAATTTTTATTTATAACACTAAAGCTCGCTAAAAGCTACAAAACAAAAAATCAATGAACTAAATTGACTTACACAGAGAGGAGAGAGATGATCTAAACCGTTTCTCTACTCCCTATTTGTATATAGCCTATCAAGGACGCATCGAAAATTTTAATCTACACTAAAATTATAAAGAGGTAAAGTTTGTGAGTTTGTGACGTTGTGATGTGACGTTGTAGGGGGTAATCTCAGGAACTACTGGTCCGATTTAAATAATTATTTAAGTGTTATATAGCTCATTCATCGAGAACGGTTATAGGCTATATATTATCACGCTAAGACCAATAGGAACGGAGCACAGATTAAAAATGTTTCAAAATCGGGATGTTTTTTCCTTTTCAGAACTACTGCGTGTTAGTGTTAGTGTATCTATTCCACGCGAACGAAGTCGCGGACAGAGGCTAGTTTATTAATAAATTAAACTATTCATTATTTTATATATTTTATTATAAATGCTATATTATTTCATATATACATATTTATTAGGTTATGTTAATTAATTTATATAAGTAATTTATTAATTAATTCAACATATGCTGAGCTGCACAATTTCAATACACGTGTCTAGTCTGACGCAAATCACGCAAGCGCAATACGATCGGTCACTCTTACTAGCATGTCATCACGCGAAATTATAAATCTATCTCCTGCCAAAAAATATTGCTCAACGCGCCTAAAGAAGTTTCCACTTCAATAAATGTAAAGTATATAATAAGTTTTAGCATCTTATCCTTTTTTTCTGGAACTGACTACGCTATTGACTTAGCAAGGTCTTACCAGCTTCACCGGACTACAAACATCTTATCCTTTTTATCATCCAAATAAAAATCCAATATACAAACTCTTTGACTTAGTACTAGTTGTGAGTTTAATTTTTGTTGATGTAACAAATAGCAACGTTTTGGGAAAAATACATTTGATAAATTAATGATTATAATTTATTACATTATTTAAAAGTTATATTGTGTATACCGACAGATGGCATTGGTAAAGAAAATGTTGTGCAACTTGACGCCCAATACTTTATATTTCATAGTAATAACAATGTTTGTACATATTGGTTAAACACTTGAGGCATTTTATTTAAATAGCTGTACTCGTTTACGTCAAACTAATACGATTTATTATAGAATTTTATTAATATTATCGAATTATTTGCGTACGAAGGCCACATTTCTTTCAAAATTCTGCTACTCGTTGTGTGTTAATAGAATCAATTCATTGTATTACTGATACCCAATCTATCCAATTCCTACTAATACATCTGACAGGAATTTTGATGGTTTAAATAACATTGATTCTTCTAATTCTAGCATCTTCGATACTTAAGAAGAGATAACTTTGCGTGAATCAGTGTGTAGACGAGGAGGACGTCTAACTTTTTGACTTCTGATTTAATACCTACTTGTAATTGAAATATATACAATGATGTATCTATAAAAGGGTTTGTTTGTTTGGTTGAAAACGTTAATCTCAGGAAGTATTATATATAAGTATATATTAAAGAAAAATCTGTGTTAGATTGCTCATCTATCGAGGAAGGCTATATAATATATATCACGCTAATACTAATAGGCACTCTGATAAAGAATGTTTCAAAATATTTTTTCTCCTTTTGAGAGCTTCCTATGCGTTAGTTAGCTCAAAGTAACGGACGAAGTCGCGGGCAGAAGCTTCTTAGATATAAATATACCAGTTCATAGTAAAATTAAAATTGAGCTCAAAATACAATAAACGTCTTTTTTGTTTAGGTACGTGTTTGAGATAAATTAGTCATTTCAGTCTAAATACACATACATGAGAAATATAGTATAATTATTTACATATATTTAGCATAGATGAAGGAATTAAGTTAAACCTAAAATTGAAAATTTCATCCAAGTGTCTTCACTATCAATGGGTTGTTTTTGAACTGGTGGTAGTTTTGCCGTTCAAAATAATCTCAAGGCCTTACATTGAATAAACTATTTTCGATTTCGATATAAAAATAAATTCTATAAATGTCATTAACAGCTAATCCTTGTGGTAAATGTAAAAATTAATCCAGTCGTGTCACGGTGGGCTTCAATAACCTCCTTAGTATGTGTGTACGCATGCTAATGTCTATCGCGGCAACCATTGTATTCCTTTAATGATTGTAGGTGATTTATTCTAGTCTAGTCGACATTATATCGAAAACCATTCAATTAAAAAATAGTTTTGCATACTATAAATAGCTGATCCCATCAATGATTATCCTTCAATTCTTTTTGGTAAAAAAGAACTAGACTTACAGTCAAGGACAAACAGAGAGTTTATTAGTGCGGGATATGTTAAAAATACTACAGGTTACGTTTTTCTCCGCTAATTAGATCTAATGACATACATTATGCCTAGGCTTTTCTAATTTTTTTTTCGAACTTACTATACTATTGACCTAGCAAGGCCTTTACAGCTTCACCGGACTACATATCTAACTAACAATTACTACAGACAAATAGTTTCATTGTAAATTGGTTATATCGTCAAATAGTTTCCTGTTCAAAATTAACATATCAATAAATTTCTTGCAATGAAAAATGAACCACCATCAAAAAAACGCGAACTGTTAATATGTAATATAATATTCTATTCACGTTTTTGTCTTAACAAAAAAAATAAAAAATCCAATTACAATATTTAAATATTACCTATTATATATTTCAGATCAGTTGTTTCCGAGTATCGTGGACAAACGGGTCGAATATAGAACCTCCTTTGAAGTCATTGAACAATTATCCAAACCAAGTTTTAAAGTCGAACGGTGATAAAGGGATTAATATTACAATATCGATAGAATAAGAATGAACTCTTATCATTCTAATCAATGTACGACACGACCATTGATGGCTAGTTCATGTTAGTAACTGTGAATGGAATAACTGTTGAATCGTAATTCTTTATGTGAATGGCTTAGTAAAAGTTGTACTTCAGAAAACTAAACAGCATTCCGCATTGTAATCATTGGAACGAAAATTCTATTAATATTACAAATCAGAATGTTTTGAATATGGATATATATTAGGTTGTTACTTTAGTATCCAAAACGAATTCTGACGAAAGTTTCCAGTAAAATAAAACATACCAGAATTTCAAATCAATATGTCAAGATACTTTTTTTGGGGCAAATAGCCCAAAAAAAATTGTAGTTAATTAGTAAAGATCCTGACTAAATCTATGGCTAGAAAGCTTCTAGCTGTATCAAGGGGGAATGGAGAGTTTTTGTAGGGAACTTTGTATATAATAGATTTTATATTATACTAATCATCTTGTGTTATGCGACTCTATATTTTGATATATTGGTGGTGTTTTACGTAATAGTTGTGTTATTGTGGACAAATGAAGCGGATCGGAAATAAAAATTCCATGGAATCTTTTAACAAAACATCCACCATCCTGTTAGAATATTGAAATTTTTACTAGAGACATTGATTGCCAAAATATGATTTAATAATAGGAAGGATGGGTCTGGGTCCAGTCTACCCATTTAACTGTTCATCAACATACATTCATGACATCAGTGGCTGAGGATACACCGTGAGATTTGAGTTGGTAAGAGTCTGACACTATCCACTCTCTCTCTCGTGGCGGGATGGCTGTTCTATGCAGGACTTTCCCAAAGAAAAGAATATATATTTTTTTATATCACAGGAGGCAAACAAAAAGGTGGGTCATCTGATGGCAAGTGATCCCCACCGTCCATAGACACTAGAAGCTCCAGAGGAGTTGCAAGTTCGTTGCCGGACAGTGTTGGTGAGGAAGGAAGAGGGGGAAGAGAGGGAAGTAAGAGGGAGGGAGGTGGGCCTCCGGCGGTCTCACTGACCGAACGAAACGCAACAATGCAAGCACTGTTACTTCACGTCGGTTTTCAGTGAGAAATTAGTAGTACCCCGAGCGAGCCGACCCATTCATGTTGAAACCAGTTATAAATTTAGCGTGGCTCTACCACCAAAGAATAGCCAGAAACTTCCTTATTTAAAGCATTAAATAAAACTTATAGGTTTAGTGTGTACAAACACACGTGATGTTAAATATTGATGTAGATTGTAACTTACTAAGACTAGAGACAACTATCTCTAGTATACCAGCTGACGAAGTACACCAATTTCGCGACATATTTTCAACCAAACAGTTGTCACCAGCCAAGCGGAATTTAGAAAACGTCTAAAGACAATGAGCTATCATCGCTTCAAACTGTACAGCTGCTAAATGACCGTGGAGTTATGATGGATAGATGTGTCATATCAAACGCTTGTAATGAAGTACGCGGCTCGCTTTTAAACGACTCGCTTGACCCCGGAGCGGTATCAGAGTATTTCATCAATTAATATAATATTGGGAACGCGTGCGAAGCCGAAAATCGCGAAACGGTTTCTGTTTAGAATCACAATGACGTCGCGCTCGTTAATCCTAGCTTATGGGGAATCTGAATAGAACACGATTACTTCTAATCGTGTAGCGTTTGCCATTAATTTGACCTAATGTATGTGTAGAAGAAAATATATGTTGCAGCTTTTTCTTTCATGGGGATATCTCTAAAGAATGTCTATTCCGCTGGGAAACTGAGAATGGATGTGTCTGAGTCGCACGGACTAAATCCCGTGGTACCTTCTTACATTTTTAGCCGGGGGAGCAAGGACTTTCTAATCGGGACTATATCTGCTCCTTCGACAAGGGTAGTTCCCTCCTAAAGGGCCCCGACTGCGGTCTGAAGGGTCAAGATGGTAGATCCCTCAAGGGGGAGTTGGTGTTAGATTTCTTCCCTGATGAACTGTGGGAGTCGCATCGGCACTATGATACGACCATCTTTGGATTCCATATGCATCTAATTAATTGTCGTTTTTTTAGTTAAACATTTACTTAATGCACAGTTAAACGGGCGGATATCAGCTAATCTTAAGGTACGATTAACTGACTGTAAGGCATTTGGGAAGGGCTTTTAAACTCTGTTTTCTGGACTGCACTGAAAAGTCCTCTGGCAAAAGACTCAATTTGAGGGTAAAAGTCTTCTAACATTGCAACAACTGTGAATAATTGAAGCGATGATGACTTAGTCGTTGCGTGTAAAGACACGGCGTCAATTCACGTAGGCTCGAATCCGTGCAGCTGTGCCAGACCGTTAGAAAAAAATGTAGCTATGTACAGTTTATGTATCGCAAATTGAAATAACTCTCCGATGTCAAGACTTTTGCAATTTGCTCGACACCTATCGTTAGATTTTGATCAGTTTAAACAACATCTTTGTACAGCATAGTCTATATATTATTTTGGCATATTAGCTACATTACTAAAAACGTTTATCATAATCCGTTTAATAGTTTTTGTTTGAAAAAGTAACAAGAAAGCCATCTTTAAAAATATTCTTGTTTATTATATTAATAGGATTTGCGGGACTCTATTTTCTTGTATCATTTACAGTTAACACGAATAAATCCGATAGTCGTGTCCTTACGAACCATTTAACAGTAGTATCGGATTTTAATGCAAGAGGTCGCCACTTGTTTGTTGTATTCATAAACGCCAGACGATCTTGCGTGAAGCGTGACTGTCGCATTAACTCGTGCCAGGAGTTTTCGAGGTCGAAGATGTC
Source organism: Antheraea mylitta (assembly GCA_014332785.1). Lineage (NCBI taxonomy): Eukaryota > Metazoa > Arthropoda > Insecta > Lepidoptera > Saturniidae > Antheraea > Antheraea mylitta. Next base: position 304,119 of record JACEII010000174.1, read on the forward strand.
CTATTACTTTTACGTAGATTTTCAGTGTTTTTATTTCACATATTTAATAGTACAGCCAAATATAGTATTCACCTTCTATTGTCGTCGATTGATTACTCTTTGTCGCTACGAGGTGAGGAACAGTTCAGTGAGCAAAAAATACTATCGAGGAACACGTGCACGGGAATGAGAGGTACACTTCCTATATATGCCAGTAATATCAGCCCCGGTTTTTCACAGTATACTTCATTCCTAATTGCTTCATAGTAGTTCCAATCGCCTCACTTGATAGAATATAAGATATTTAAGATGAGACTTCAATTACGACAACTACATATGATGGATGTGTTATATAAATACTTGCAAATCAAGGGTGATAGGTAACAAAGTGGCAATAAAAAATATTTTACCAAAAATACTATTATGCCTTCGTGGTTAATTCATTCACTGGAAAATCAGATTTGTTGGATTCAAACTCACATCAAGCGGCAGTCATCATTACTATCCAATTAACGATCTGCAGACCTAAAGAGAACCAAAACATATTAAATTCTAGACTAACAATTATAAATCCCTTCCAAGTACACGCAACAAAGTAAAATGAAACAAACCGCTGTCTCGAGTATCCAAAATATTTGGAATTATTAACAACCAGCTGTGCCCGCGACTCCATCCGCTTAGAACACACTTTAAAAGAATAGTGATTAATAAAATCATCTCAATGTATGAAGTCAATTTATTTATCTATTTTTCTCTCGTACTTAAGTCGATATTAAAATTACAGTAACTCTTGATAGAGTGGACCTTTTTTTCTCTATAACTGACTACGCTATTGTCCTAGCAATACTTTAACAGCTTCAGCGGACTACAAATGTAGAGTGGACCGATTTCAATGAAACCAAGACTGTTTGATCGCAAACCTAATGATGTTTCTTTAAACAAACAGTTAGACCGATATTGCAAATCGATTTAAATATATTTCATTCCTTATTCCAATACACCTGCAACATTTTTTTTTTAACAAAAATCGAAAAATACAAACATGTTACATTAACATTCTTATTATATGTGTAGATGTGAATTTGATATTTATTTCCAAACGCAGTACTCTGAAAGTAAAGACGAATTATCTACAAGAAGTTAGCCTCGTACGAACGATACGTGATCTATCAGCAATTCGAGTTAATTGTACACGCGACATGGTGATTGTCAAGTTTAGCGTCCGGAAACTATTCGCTTCGTATCATTACAGCTTGCATTAAACGTATATTTCCAATTCCAGTTTGCTAAGTAACTTCTGCTTAATCTCACCATTAAAACCAGTAACAGTTATTTAGGTAATAGTGTTAAGTTTTATAACAAAGTTCCAAAGCACTGATTTGCCGGATAGTGAGTTCAAGCACCATGTCTAGGGGGTTATTATAGGGTGGATCAATATGTGAACAATGATGACGTCTGGAAATAACGCCCCTCTCTGTGCATCTATCGATATCTATTTTCTTACCGGTTCTTCTGAATGATTGCGTTATTTGTCCGAACCGGTGCTCATTGACATGCGCCTTCTCAGGGCCTAAGTCGAATGTTGTTGACTAGACTCTGCCCGCTACTTCGATCGCATAGAATATATACTTTAGGCTAATGCTATCACGCAGTGGAAGCTCTCAAGAGGAATAAAAAACCCCGATTTTTAAACATTCTTCATTGGTGCTCCGCTCCTATTACCTATCCTATGAGCTATATAGAATTTTTCAAATCGGACCAATAGTTCCTGAGATTACCCCCTACAACGTCACAAACTCACAGACTTTACCTCTTTATGATATTAGTATAGATTTTCATTTTGTGCTGTATTAACTCGTCGTTTTAAACGCTCGTGATTTGTTTATATTCACTGCTAATGTTGAATCATATATTTAATAAATAAAATCTTGTCATTTTTTCTAAAAAATCCCGACCTATGATTGGATACCCCACGCCGCATTACACCGCACTAATCTCAGACCTCTATTTAATTGGTTATTGCACACATTCTAAGGGTCGTAAGGTGACGTTAAATAGCCTATAATCTTCTCCAGTAAATTTACTATAAAATCCTCAAAAACATTTCAAATATGACTAATACAACCAGAGATTATCGCGTCCCAATAAAAAAATAACAATTCGAAGTAAAGAATAATGTAAAAAAAAACATAAATCAACAGCTCGTACACTCCAAGCATATATAATTTGATAGTTTTAAGTAGTAAATTAGTTAACAATCGAGCCGTAACTAGCGGCAGAGGAATTTAAAATGGCGTCTGATAAACGACTCTAAAACGAGAATTGGACATTTATGTTAATAAACCTATGGTCAAATTAAAGTAATTGATATGAAGTTATTAGCGTTAACAAAATATTTGATAGCTTATTAATTGACATTTTCATTGAATAGTCTTTCAAAAATACTGCTACAATTGAGAGTAATTCTCAAGTAAAGCTGAACTATATGAATACGTTCTTACGGTCTCAACATTGCAAAATATAGAGTTAAATAACAAAAGATTATGAATGAAATATAAAACTACTAGACTACATAATAGACTAAGAACCCGTAAAATCTCTAAAGCAGTGTAGAAGTTAAAGAATCGCGGAAGTAACTATCGGAGACTCTCCAGTATTACTTAATCAAGCCTAATTAAACAATGCCAAGTGACGCAAACAGAAGACCCATCAAAATGTTTGAACGTTTATCCAACAGATCATTATGAACGATACGGTTCCCATAGAAGAGGGTTATTGCAATTAACCCGTTAATTGACGCGCTGTACAAGTTAAAAGCGACACGCGTATCACACTAAAAACAGTATCTCGTATATTTTACTATGAACATGTTCTATTATTGTCCTATGTATTATTATGTCAAGCAGGTCTTAATATATAAACACTATTATAGGATGGATCAACTTTTGAACGATGGTGACGTCTGGAAATGACGCCTCTCTCTGTGCATACGCCTAAAACGAATATACCTGTATATGTCTATAAAAATATACTGTGCTGTGTTATGTATAATGAAAAGGTAAGTAAGCCAGTTTGAGTATTTCTTTCCGGTTCTTCTCGATGGCTGGGTTGCTTGTCCGATCCAGTGGTAGTTTTGGTGTTCATAAGTACCTTTTCAAGACCTAAATTGAATAAATAATTTTTGATTTAATTCAACTTTACCTCTTCAAATGAGTATAGAACAACTTACCTATGAAAAACATACAATGGATGGCGATAATATGATATATACGTGACTATACCTTTTAAAGGTTTTTGTGCCATACATTTTACAATAACTATTTTCTTATTAACAGTAATAAATAATAACAGATAAAATAGTACAAACGCGTACGGGGACATTGCTAGTGTTAAAAAATTGGGTGTATTGTAAAGATAAACGATAAAAGTCAAACTTTTGTATCACAAGAAATCATTTTAAGTAAACAAGTTCGACAAAAACCATCGGAGTTCCCTGGTGGACACCCATTCATGTACTGACCACACCCAGCGTTGCATAAATTCTGTGGTTATACGAGAATCGGTGTTTTAAACACTCTAACCGACACAGTGTTTACTACCGCCAGTTTTACCATAAGTAAAAAAGTACCATTAATATCTCCTGTCACAATATTATCTATCGAAACTATTAAATATGAACTGACATTTCAAACAGCACCTGAATTACAAAAAAAAATCTGCACCATGAATCAAACTTTTATATTTAAATCTTAAGTCGTAGTCATATCTGCATCTCACAGAAGCGGAAGCGCCTCTCCAATCTATACTAATATTAAAGAGAGGTAAAGTTTGTGAGTTCGTGACGTTGTAGGGGGTAATCTCAGGAACTACCGGTCCGATTTGAATAATTCTTTCAATGTTATATAGCTCATTTATCGAGGATGGTTATAGGATATATATTATCACACTAAACTCAACAAGAGTGGAGCACCAATGAAGAATGTTTTAAAATGGGGTTTTATTCCTCTTGTGAGTTTCCGCTGCGTGTTAGCTTTAGCCTAAAGTATCCATTCCACGCGAACACAGTCGCGGGCGGAGGCTAGTTTTAAAATAGAGACAAAACTCGAAACTAAAAAACGCAAATCGTCTTTAACTTTCACCATAACAGATAACCTTGATCGTAAGCGACAAATAACGCTCTTCCTATGGCCAAGGACGCGGCAAACTTCATTCGCGAATCGCGCTGTACTGCACCATCGCGCCACCATTTCCGCGTGGCCATCGTGATTACAAGCATTATGATGTAGTAATCATCTCACTAATCATTATACTAGTTGATACCTACAACTGCATTACTGTACGGCTTCCCGCTCTTTTCGTGAATGTTCTTTAAAGTAGAACCTGTCTTACCTACCAAAATATTTTTCTTATATGTCATAACTGTTAGCATTTGACAATCTCATCTGATTTTAAGGACGATTTGGTATAAAAATGGGAAACACGCAGAACCTAGAGAACTGTTTTTCAGGTGTAGCTGCCGTAACACACCAATAGATACTTGGCGACATATTTTCAGCTTGAGCAGTGCTAGCTAACCACGGACTTCGAAAAAACCCTACCACCTCGCTATGGCTTCGTCACAAGGACTTGAATCCACATTGATCGACTCTACGCTATCAACTAAAGCATCAATTGCTTCGTCAATTCCGTTATTAGAAAATACTATAATAGATATAATATAATAATATAATCAGAGACTTCTTGTTTTGTCTAGATGAAAAACATTCAAGTAATTCATGCAATGAACTATTCATAATATTGCAAATTTAATCAAAATTAAATCCGTCCTGTCTTATCCATTTCATATGGCAACAGATATATATTATTTTATAAATTTTCCGATTTAGCATTTATCGATAACATTGACTTTACGTTGATTGTATTTCAACAGATCAGACGGGTTGGTCGTTTCATTAATATATATTTATAGGTGGACCTTTATTTTAACAGCTTTTTTACTGCAAAAGAAGTGTCGTTAAACAAGATGGTCGCGGACCAATCTATACTAATATTATAGAAGTAAAGTTTGTAAGGTTGTAAGGGGTAACATCTGGATCTACTAAACAAAGTTTATAAATTCTTTTACCAATAGAAAGCCACGTTATTTCTAAATACTTTTTTGTGATAGTTGTATTTGCAAAGTAAGTTGGAGAAAAAACGGTCGCACGAAAAAGTTTCCTACGAACGTTGCCTAAATGATACAAAGTTGTAGAGCTTGATAATGCCTACAAAAAAGTCAGCGACAGCATATATCTAACTTTTATATTTTAGTCACAAAAAGTAGTTTTTTAATATAAATATTCGAAGTGTAAGATTCGTGGCTCACTATCAGCGTTAGTGTAAGTACTTGATATACCAGAATTTGAGAAGACAGACTTACATGTAGAAACAATTCCGCAATCACTCAAATTTAGGTCATACATGATAAAGGAAAGGAGTTGAATGGATATCACACGTATTAAATAAACTTGGACGTACATTGAAACCGATTGTATGCAAATAGCATTATCACATCATCGAGTTAATTAAGCGCTGTAATGGCTATCAAATTGGTTGCATCCGTCGCGCTAACGTATCCCACGTTGACACCCATCTCGACATTTTCCATAGAATACTACAGTTTTTATTCATCACGACCTTCAGTTTGTATCATAGGAATGTTTCAAAGCAATTTAACTAACTAATCTAGATATAGTTTAAATGCTAAGAAAGACTGGTTCAGTTGCTTGTTGGATTACTTAAATCAAGTTAGCTGAAGAAGTTCAAATCACTGCAAATTCCAAATCTATTGTATTTAGGGATACTACTTTTAAAATTATTCTGATCATCAAGTCTTTAAAATTACCATAAAATAGTTCAAGTTAACTGAAACACTTTGGAATTATTACGTTAAAATACAAATCAATATATCATACTCACTCTTTCTTATTGTTGACTACAATGACTAGTTTCACCTTCCGAGGGCCCTTGGTCATTTTGCAGATATCCTTTCTGTTTTCCGTTGGGCCCTGGGTTAGAATTTTTAATAGAGGAATGTTTCCGTATGTCCTAAGACTACAGCCTGATGGCCGGTCCTCTTGTCACCTCACTGACATCTTCGTTAAGTTAAATCACTTTCGTTAAAACACATTGTCACTTATTTACACTAATTCCGGTGGGATTCACTACCACTTTATCACTTTTATAATACTGTTCTTAAACTGTTTCGGACAAAAAAAAACATCAACGTTTGTAACTCGAGTCGATTTTGCTTTTACGTTCAAAGTATTTAGTGACATAACACGAGATTTAGATAAGAATATGATTGATGCAGTAGATGACGCTTAAGTAATTAGTTTGATAATTATATTTAACATTACACGTTTTATACACATACATTATAAACCAAATGATTTAGATCAGTAATTCTTAAGCCTCAATATACACATACTAAAGATTTCATTAATAAAAGAAGCTATACCGAAACACCTTTATAAAACTAAATCGTTTGCAGGAATCCGTAGCTTTATTTTTATTTGCTAATATAATTATTCTTATTTATTTTTTTCAAGGACAGCTAGTGACCAATATACCATTGAATACCGACACTGAATAACTAACACAAAAGAAATATTGCGTAATGAAATACATTAAGTATAGATTATAAGAGATACAAAGTCAATGCAAAAACACAATAAAGTCCTAATTTATAAATTGTTAAGAACTAAAATTTATGTCCATTGGCAACTATAAAGCTTTTTTCTTAAAGGTGCACAACAATTCACTAAATATGTCCAACTCAGTTCTTAATTTATTATACAGAAAGATCAACAAAAAAGAAAAAAAGCAAAGTGAGACATGACACAAATAAAAATAGACGACGATTTACGGACCTATCAACGTTCGTAAGTGCTAAGCAACTGAAAAAATATATCGACTAGACCTTACGCAATAGTGAGGTTATGTAATTGGACAGAAATTTAGGTGAAGATCTCTCCTCGGTAACAGTGTTTATCAAAATGGCACAGCAGGCGCCGAAACTCATCGAAGCAACGTCAAGATTTCGTATGATGTATGATGATGCATGACACTTTGGCGATAGGTAAGACTTTGATAAAGCCTTACATGTGTTGCGTACGGCGAGTTACCAGTTAAATATTCAATATTTATTTAACGTCAGCCAGATGGAATTTATTCGGGCTTTCCTGTTCTAAGTCACAACGTCACAAGTTTTAATGTCTACACCGTTTGTTTGTATTTTGATTTTTATATCATAAACGTAATTTATGCAAATAGTTTTGTTTGATTACTATCTTTGTCGCCCATCAAGTGATGTTTCTAGTTGTTTAATAATTGTAATATATTTGTTTGCACGTGTAACATTACCCTTGCCAAGAATATTAGATATACTATCAGACATACTTCATAATTATATATATTTGATATATATTTATATTTTATCTTTCTTAGGATGTTAAGTTTGAAATGTCCTTACCTGATATTTGGTATTATGCGATTAACTGCAATTGAAAAGTTCAGAATCATTACGAAATTACATTGTGACAGCGATGAACTACATGCCAGTCAAAAAAGAAACCTAACAGCATATATTTAAAAACCATTATATGCAAATTTTAAATACAATTATCCATGATATAAAAATGAAATGCTGAATGTGTTGCTAAGCACAAATCTCGAGAACAGCTGAACCGATATCGCTAATTCTTTTTTTGTTGTGTTTGTTATTTATTGTCACGAGAAGGTGCTTATGCAAAAACGCGTATTTTAATATACTGAAGGCGGAACGGGGTTCGCGGGCACTGCTAGTTATCTATGGAACCATAATTATTTTCTATTTTTTCTATACCTAGATCAAATAATCTTTTTATTTACATTCTTGGAGGATAAAAATTCAACGATAACAAAAATAACTACAAGATATATTATACGTATCAAGGCACGCTCTGTGCCAGATTTCTGAAACTATAATCCAGACGTATTATTTGGTTTATAAACAACAACTTGTTCTTAGATAAAATTAATCTTTTAGATTAGAAAACGTCCAAGGTGCTTCACTGATTTCACGTTACCATAATTTACGTTCATAATCTTTTATTATCGACAGCGAAATAATATTTTTACGAACGCGTAATAAATATTTTATAGTACGTTATGAGAACAGCGCGATTTAACTACTACTCTTAAGTAAATGTCTTATATTGCTTTAGAATGGTAGTTGCGACAATGATACATATTTGAACGAAGGGAGCCTGCAAGAAGATGTTGTTATAACTATACAAGAACATCTGGAATACCCTGAACAGTGATTAACCCAATATAATGAGCAAATTAACTGTAAATACGAAGGAAGAAGAGATAGAATCAATTCAAGGTCAATTCACGAATATTTGTATGGTCATAAATTACTGAGATCAGTTTCCTTATGCAAGTGTTTTTCAAACATTTCCTTAACACGGCCCCTTTAGTATGAAGAAATATTACGTGACCCGTTGCTTTTTTTTCATGTATTTTATTTTGTGACAAATAGTCAACTCCATATACTTCTTCATTTTCATAATTAGAATTCGGCTAAATACATAAGAGTTCTCATAAGTTTCTTTTTTATTCTTTGTTTATTTGATACAAATGATTATGTCTTTTGTTAACAATGTTCTTAATAAATCCTTAAAAACTTTGTTTTTTTTTACAGCAGTAGCTTTCCCAACGTTTTGTAATACCGCTGTAGAAGCTCCGCGACCCCCTAAAGAGGCTTGGCGACCTCTCGGGGAGTGGTGACCCACACTTGGAAAAACACTGTACTAAAGCAATTATAGAAAAGTAAGAAACAAAAGCATTGGAAAAAGATTACATGGTAACATAAAATAATGCTATGTAAGCTAAGTAGACAGCAGTTAGGACAAATGGTGAGTCTATATAAGCAGAGGATGGTGATGGGTTGGAATCAACAAAAGACAAGAATATTTCCACAGAGGCACGCAAAACCTCTTCATTTATGACACTAGAGATTGCAAATTTTGAGGAAACATTATTTGCTGTAAATGATCCCAGCTGAAGTCTACCTTCTTTTAATAGTAAAGACTTGTAGCGAACATGACTTGCAGAATCGTTCACAGTAAAACTAATAGTTCCCAGTAATAACACTAAAGTTGAAATAAATGTAGCCGTAAATTTGGAATCACTGCGTTCAAATTTAATAGTTTATTTATTATTTGTAACACTTTCTATGCTCAATGGAGCATGAAACTGAGTTAGTAAACAATACATTTCACAATACTTGTATACGTTAGAGACCTTATGTCACTGATAACATAAAACCAAATATTTTTTATATCAACATTAATATTTAAAGCTATTATCACTAGCGTCACAGATAAGTGATTATAACAGATGGTACATTACGAACAAATTGTATTACATCGTTATAGTTACTTGTTTCTTTTTAAGAAGCGATTATTGATTTTCAAGGTCAGTGGTTGCAGGAATTTAATCCATTGACTAAAGACTTTTGCTCTGATGTTTATTGATGTCGTCTTTTTATCAATCTTATTGTTTTCAGATATATATTCAGAATTAACAATATATTGGGAGAAAGATGTGACTGCAATTTGATAAAAATCAAATCCACTCACCTTGACGAACTGAGCATGTTATTGTAAGGTCACAAAGGTTAGCCAGCCATGATGTTGGCACAACAAAAAGAGTCACGGAATTTCGAAGTCGGTTAAATGCCTTGAAATTAATGAGTATATGCTTTACAGAATCCTCAAATGGCTTGATGGTAGATTCCTTCTTCTTCAAGTCCAAAAGATCGAAAGGACAATATACGAAGATTGTTACAAAGTATTACATAACTTAATCTCTTCGAACGAAATATAGGGTGGTATACTTGAATTAGGTGTTTAAAATTTTGCACACATGTATTATTGTAAGTCAACTATTCTAATTAACTTACCATTCAGGGCATTACAATATTTTTGATAAAATACTCATAGTATAACGAAATCTATACTATCTATATTGAATATTATAAAGAAGTAAAGTTTGCGAGTTTGTGACGTTGTAAGGGGTAATTTTAAAATCCGATTTGTAAAAATTCGTTCAATGTTATATAGCTCATTCACTGAGGATAGTTATAAGCTATATATCATCACGCTAAGACCAATAGGAGCGGAGCACCAATGAAGAATGTTTCAAAATCGAGTATTTTTTCCTCTTGAGAGCTTCCGCTGCGTGTTAGCATTATCCCAATATAACTATTCCACGCGAACGAAGTCGCGAAAAGAGGCGAGTTATTTAAATTTTGAAATCGTTTTAGTCGGTGTGCTAATTCAAAATGTTACCAAAGAACTATGTCTTCATAGCTTGTGGACGTAAATTGAACCAGCTGTATAGGTGTGTGCTAGCCGGCACTGATGTATACGTCACAGTCCATGTGATTACCACGTGATGTCATAATTAAAGTTAATTATCGCGGATTATTATCATCAATCAAGATGTTTTTTTTTTTCGTAAAACGTAATATTCTAAGCCGATATATGAATAAAGTGCGTTCAATTCGATGCGTTGAGTTATTTTTGAAAGTTTTATCTTGTGATAATGGTTTTTAAAGGCTTCCAAGCGCAGTGGTAGTAAGTGCTACCACCGAGCAGAGATAGCGTAGATTCGATCCACATATATTGATATATGATGAAAAGAATTTTCGCTACATTTTTTATTTCAAACGAACAGGTGGGTCACTTGATGTTAAGAGATCACCACCGTCCATAGACACCAGCAATACTAGAGGAATCGCAAGTGCGTTGCTGGCCTGTGTTTGTGGGGCAGGAGAAGGGAGTTGGTCCCCCCAGCGCTCTCACTGATCGAACGAAACGCAACAATGCAAGCACTGTTACTGCACGTGGGTGTTTCTGTGGGTCGGGTGGTAGAACCCCGGGACGAGCCGACCCATCATGCTGAAACCAGTTATAGCATCATTGTGGCTCTACCACCAACAAAAATGTAAAAATCAGTGAAATGAAAACGCACTTTTTTGTAGATTTAGCATTTCGCTCATGTGTATATTTTGTTTTTTTTAACATATATGTAGTCTATAAGGCACAATAAAGGAAAGAATTTCCAATTTTTAGTTAGCAGATTTTAGTCTGCATTTGCAAATGAAGAAGCCAAGATTTTATGAAAGTTTATGATTAACTCTAAGAAATGAATGGAAATATGCTAAGGTTAGGTTAAGATGAGACTGACATGTTGTATGTAGACTTAAGTCCCTAATAAATAAAGATTAAAAAAAAAATAACCTGTCTGTAGATATAGACATAAGCAAACGAACGGTAGTAGCAAACCTATCTATAAACACTACAGACTATCAGAAACAAAATGATCCAGACCAAATCAATTGTGTGCAATTGAATGCTATTTCATTTAATAAATGACGGGCAAAAACAAGTCGTATCTAGTATAACTTTACTTTGATCTTTGTCCACGCATTTATGCAATGCAATCGTTTGGAGAATATTTCAAAGAAACGCCACAGTACAGATGACGCGCGGGAAGTAAACGAGGATATCCTTTTTGAAGTACCCTTAGACTGTGTTATCCGGTGAAGCTGTTAAGACTTTGCTAGGTCAATAGCGTAGTCAATTCGAGAAATAAAAATCCTTACACTATTTAATGTTCTACAGACAATGCGTAGTCTGGTTCTGATCTAAATTATAAACATATACGGTCTTATTTAAAAAACAAAAATGAACACGGGCATAACACGAGTTTTACTAAGTATTGCCTAAAATTTCAAGTCCATTTGAAGTCATGTTTAAAATACCTTATTACAAAAGTGCGTCTAAGTGGTCTCTAGCTAAACATCTAATTTAAGTTTTTTATGCAAGCAACTCAAAAGCATTCGTTCAATTCGATCTCATCATTCAAAAACGTCCATTACATTACAGATGTTTTGCAAACAATTTCAATTTATGAATAATATTTTTGTTAAGATCTTCATTATAAAAATTTAATTACTGTACGTTAAATTGGTTATCATTGTGTGATATATTAATTAAAAGAACATGATGTATAAAATAAATAGAATAAGCCTTTTATAAGATTTTTATATTACGTCAAAGTGCGTAAGGTGGAACAACAGTAAAATGACAGATTAACTACACTGTCAGATGTCAATAGTGTCAAATAGTAATAGTTATGATCTACTTGTAAATGTCTAAAATTGTTTCATTTATTTACTTCTTCCAAATTAATTGTACCCAGGAAATCCATAATTTACTATGAACATTTGCCGGCAAATAGAGACAATCTTAACCATAATAATAGAATATGAACTATCAACTTAGGCAAGTGTTTGAGAAGTTAGTTCCGACAGCTGCACGAGAGTCAGTCCCCATTGTCATTTAGCCTCAAATGAGGTTGTAGTTACACGGTATAACCTAACGAAATGGCCTGGTCAATATTATGATCACATCGATTTATAGATACAATACATAATTCTGTCTGATTGTGAAAACACGTCATCTGTCTTTTTCGTATGCCGACACACGTTTAAGTTCCGTACGTCATTTAAAATACCGAAAATATCCAGAGAATATGCTTTGTAAATTAAAATCAATTTATATACTTGCATAAATATGAACATAAATGTAACGTGTTTGTATATTTTGGATTCTTGTAAAATAAATAAATAAATTGTTTCAGGTGTCGTCGAATACATAATCTATACTAATATTATAAAGAGGTAAAGTTTGCGAGTTTGTTTTGTGACGTTGTTGACGTTGTAGGGGGTAATCTCAGGAACTATAGGTCCGATTTGAATAATTCTTTCAGTTTTTTTTTTCGAAATGTCTACGCTATTGACCCAGCAAGGTCTTAACAGCTTCACCGGACTACTAAGGCGAGAGCTTAAGGCACTCAGCCGATTCTATTTTGGCAACCAGCTCAAGGGTGCACGGGACACCTCGGCTTGGCTGTTGCCTGTTGCATGCAAAATCGCGACCTATCTTAGCTAACCTAGCTAACTATTCATATATGTATGAGTTGTTGAAACGTATATGTGTACCAAGCATATACGCCTCAACAACTCCTTCATATATTTATTATCGGAAAATTAAAAGTTTTTCAGTTCGATGAGGGAAAAAAGTAAACCCTTCCACTTTCATGTGTAAGCGTGTAGGCGTGCACGTGTGTGGGGGTGATCGTGTAGTGTTGTAGCAGTGATGTATATTTGTGTGTCACCGTATCGCGCAAGCAACGCACTCAAGTGCTCCCCACCGAGGGATCGAACCTAGGCTTGAGCCACTGCCGTGGGAGGCCTAATCGGGTGAATTCTTTCAGTGTTATATAGCTCATTCATCGATAATGGTTATAGGCTATATATAATCACGCTAAGACTAATAGGACCCGAGCACAGATGAAAAATGTTTCAAAATCGGGAGGTTTTTTCCTTTTGAGAACGCGAACGAAGTCGCGGGTAGAGGCTAGTAAATAATACATATTGTATTACGATCATTTGTAAAAATTTCTGTCTGTATGTTTGTTTAAGCATGTATTACTTCTAAAGTCCCGCGTTCACGATAAAACCTCACCAAGAAAATTGTGAAGCGTCTCCTCGAGTAACATTTAATTTATTTATTTATTTATTAAGGTTACCAACAGAGTCAATATCAATACATCATTACTAAAATAAAGTGTATAGTTCAACGTTATAGCTAAATATGACCCTACTTACAGGCAACAACAGCATGCATATCAAATATTATTTGTCTATAATGTTATTTAAACAATCAAGAAGTTATCAAAACAGTATAAAGTAAAATAGTTGTAAATGAACCTATAAAGCATTGAGAAAATTATATATTAAATCGTTAAAAATTATTTAATATATATATATCTTGCGTTACATTAAAAATGATTCACTCTATCAAAAGTTATTGTCATTTTAATGACGACGCGACTTAAGTTCGACAGAAAAGTCGATAAGTAAATGTACTTAATACATTCAGATGAAATACATTTTGGAGTGCAAGGGGTGTCGCGTAACATTTTAAGACTTGAGACACCCAAGCCAACCTCACCTGCACGTGGTGCACCCTGCTGATCAACGAACAAGGCAATGGCGAAAGCGGGCTGGTAGGGTTTTACAGCCTGACTGGGTCGCAACCACCATGTATATGGTGAAAAAGCCCGTCATAGTGACTCGCTTCTGCGCGTCGCGTTTCGGGATCAGCCTGCGCATATCCAGTACCGGGTGACTTTCGTCATTACGGCCGGCATGACAGCGGCAACCAGCGGTGGATAATCTGTCTCTCGGTGGTTGCCGATGTTCTTGGATTGTACTATGCTTAACATCAGGCATAGTATGTCACTATGTCGTGATTAAATAAAAAAAAGATGATTCTATAAGTCACTGTTTTTTACATTAGATCTCATGCGGACGGAGTCACGGGCACATCTATTCAATGTATAAAATTCGAATATGTATATTTATTATGAACAAAAAATAGGTGATTGTAATACAAAAACGTGACAAGATGTACCCTTGAACGATTGCATGATCAAATTACTAACAAGCAGGTAAATGAAATAGTAAACAAGGATACATTATAGATTAGTGGGTTGCAAACATTTTCATTCGTATTCAATGTATTCTTATATCATTATCGAAATAAATTAGAACAAGGCTGATACGTCATATATAAGTAATTTCTTTTGTCTCTTTTTAACATTTATCGATTGGCTATATGCTAGAACGGGACCGGTAACATGTTTAATTAAAAATCAGGTACACAAATCATTGATGTTATTGAACTGTTGTATGTAGGTGGTAGAGCCACGCTGAAGCTATTACTAGTTTCAGAATGTGTCGGCTCGTCCAGGGGAGTACCATCTCCCACAAAAAACCGACGTGAAGTAAAAGTGCTTGCATTGTTGTTTCGTACGGTCAGCGAGAGCGCCGAAAGAACACCTTCCCTCTCGCCCTGACAACGCAGTTACGACTCCCATGGTTTTGCAAGTGTCTATGGACGGCGGTGATCACTTAACATCAGGTGATCCGCCTGTTCGTTTGCCAGTCCTATGATATAAAAAAAATTCCATTGTTTTGACTTTTCATTTCTGTCGGCAGTCCTTATGACTGCATCCACTTTTTTTTATTAATATTATTGTGTTCTTTTCATAAGGAACAATAGGCATTATATAAATCTATGTTAATAACTCGGACACTAAAGAATTTTACGTGTGGAAAAACACAACATTATGATGACGTCAATGAGTTACGTTTCGGGATTAGTCATTGTTGTACCTAATTTATTTCATACTTCAAAAAAAATTTATAGAAAATCTTGATTATACGTTCGATTAAGATATATCAAGATAATAATCACATTACGAGTGTGATAGTAATGAAGCATGGTCATGAGTAGCAACGGAATTGCATCAAACGTGGGCAGATATGGCGCCAGCAAGTTTCAGATAAGTTATCATTTAAATGACTACGCCACTTTTGCTAATTCTTCATTGAAATTGAAAGTGCCTTACCATCATTCTATAACAATGTTTCCCAACCTTTTTAGGACATGCCTCACCTTAACATTTCTAAAATTTATATGCACCCTATGCATAATTTTTAATCTTTCGAAACCTTTTGCAATTGTTTTGTTCCCTTAGGAAATATAAATGATAAGTTTTAAGATGAAATCACTATGAGCTTGTTATCAAAACATAAGTAAAATTTCAAAATATATAATGAAAAACTTACTTGACTTGGCGACTCTAATTTGCCAATTAATATTTAGGTAGCGTCAAACGAAATTATACCTAATTATTATTTACGGCATTTTCTTTAAGAATTTGCATTTTTTGTTAAATTTGTCACCGATATCTAGCATTACGTTGAAATAATCCAAAACGAAATGGTTAAAGTCGTGTCGAGTCCATTTCTAAATTGCCCCCCTTAACAGTGAAATTGCCCTCTGTGGGGCGTGGTCCCCATGTGGAGAAACACTGTTCTATAGGTTTATCACATAATATTCGCGTTCACGAAAAACTCAAGATAATTGTTGGATTTCAAATTACGTCGATAGACACAACGTCCGAACATGCTATGGTCACCTATTCATTATATTAAATTAGTGATATGATAAAACTGTGTTAAGTAGTTCACGATATATTTGGAATTACACGGTGCAGCGGTGGTAGCTTGCCAAACGATTGCGTATTAAAAAATCAACAATGTGGTACAAGGACGCTATAACTTTTTGGGAAAAAATATTGGATGGAGAAAGAAAATCCATTCAAAATCACAATCACTTTATTCAATGTAGGCTCTACGAAGGCATTTATGAACGTCAAAACTACCGTCGGTTCGGAAAACAACCCAGTCATTGAGAAGAACCGGTAAGAAACTCGATCTGGTTTATCTTTTTAACAAATATATATAATATTTAGAATATATTA